>VZQC01009057.1:94591-139097 GCA_009823505.1 Rhizomys pruinosus | reverse complement strand
GTAGGATCGAAAGGCTATATATTATACTGTTTAAATACCTATATATCTAATTGCATGTGCTTCATTAGTAGGATCGAAAGGTTATGCCTGGACAAGCTGGCAGCCCATGAAAGAAAACAGCCAGAATTGACTAGAGACCAAGACAACAGCTCTAGAGAAAGTAGACTGTTTTGCTTCTCATCCATCTGTGCCCCTTTTCTAAGCCTAGGGAACAATCTGCGGAAGAGGGGTCACAGTAGAATGTAAGGGCTGCAATTGGGGTGAATGGTAAAACTACAACAATATAGACTGGACACTCATTTGATCAACTTGATTGAACATACAAGCACCCCCTGCTGGATGGTGGGACCCATGAGCTGTGTGGGTTTGGGCACAACTGCTCGCAAATTGGTTTTACATGAATGATGCTTGTACTCACAAATTATCACTTATTGTTAAAAAAAATGAAAACAAAGCAAAACAAAACAAAAAAACAGAGAAAGATGCAGAAAAGTTATGGCAGAATGCATGATCTAGGATGGGTAGGGGTGGGGTGGGGGGAAGGGAAGGGGATATATGCCTGAACTGAATTGGAAAATGATGTATGAAATACACAAAGCATCAATAAAAATTAAAAAAACAAAGATCCAACTCTTCATTTTATTGATTCTTTGTATTGATTTTTTGTTTCCATTTCATGAACTTCATTCCTGATACCTCTTCTCATCTACTTTTATTGGGTGTTGTTTGTTTTTGTTTTTCTAATACCTCCAGGTGCTATTCATTATTATTCATTTATGGTCTCTCAATTTTCTTTTATGTAGGCAAGTAGAACTATAAGCCTTCCTCTTAGGACCACCTTCATCTTGTCCCACAGATTTTGAGATGTTGTGTTTTCATTTTCACTCAGTTATAGGAATTTTTAACTTTTCATGTTGATTTTTCCCTATCCTAATTATCATTCAGTAGCACACTTTCTGTAGTTTCTATTGTTATTGGTATCCAGACTTAACCCTTTGTGGTCAGATGGAATGCAGGGTATTGTTTCAATTTTCCTATGTTTGTCAAGTTTTGGTTTGTGTCCTAATATGTGCTTGATTTTGGAGAAGTTTTTTAGGCTGCTTAGAAGAATGTCTATTCTTTGGCGTTTAAGCATAATCATAATATTCTGTACAACTGTTAGGTCCATTTGGTTTAACCATCATTTAACTCCCTGATTTGTTTTTTCATGTTTTTCCAGATGAGCTATTGGTAACAGTGGGGTATAGAAGTCACCCACTATCGCTATGTTGTGGCTAATCTTTAGATTTAGATCTAACAATATTTCTTTAATGAAACTGGGTATCTTTGTGTTTGGTGCTACACAAATTGAACTCAAAGAACACAAGGTTGAGTGGATAGGGAGCATGGGGGTCAACCTGGAAAACATTAGGGGAAGGGAGGTGAATGTGATCAAAATACACTGCATGAAATTCTCAGTGTATTAAAAATATATTATAAAGAAAATAAAATTATGAAGATTACAGGTATATTATGACTCTCTAAAAGAATATACATAGACAGAATATAAATGATAGATAGATAGATAGATAGATAGATAGATAGATAGATAGATAGATAGACTCACCAGTGAAAATGAAGTTAAGCAGGCAGAAACCAAAAGCTCCTTTATACCATGTCCTTTGATATGGGGTGCTAACAGAAGGTGCTCCCTACAATTGAGGTGAGCCTTCTAGTTTCTTATAATTTGACCAAGAAAAGACCCTCATCCAAACCAAGCTCAGCCATCACAGCAGGTAATAGATGGAGCTAGAAACAATCATTCCGAGTACAGTAACTCAACTCAGACCCACAGAGATAAATAATTTTTCTCATTTATATATGTTAGCTTTAGATATGTGTGGGTTTTTGGAATATCTATCAACATCAGTAAATTAATAAGGGCTGGGAGTATAAACAGGTGTAAAATAGGATGTGATGTAAATGGGAAAAGAGGAAAAATGGAACAGGAAAGGTTAAATGGAGTGGGAGATGGAAAGACAGGGTAGAGGAAGAGCTACAAGGAAGAAAACACTGAAGACCTTTTGAAAAAGTCATATGGAAAACTACTACTGTACAAATGAGTGGATGACTATAAGGAAAGAGCCCATAGAGTCCAATTTGTTTTGCCCAAATTCTCAACTATGGATCAATCCTTAGAGTCCTGCTGACCTACCAGGAGGAGTCACAGTCTCAGACCAATTCTCCCCCTCTCACCAGCTATCAATTGCCAATTTCTCCTCAGCTAGGGGTGAGGCTGCACAAGAACCCCACACATTTTCCATGTTTCTCTCTTTGTACTCCCCTGACCCTCTTCTTGAGTGTCTTTCCCTTAAATGCATACCCATTTCCTTGCTTATAAAGCCAAGGAATATTGTTCTTTCAAAGATCATATCTAATGGGCCTGCCTTGGCCAGGCCTTCCTGACATCCCCTCCATGAGCTGCTGGGATAGAGCTGTGCATGATCAGAATGAAATCCATCCAATTCCATTTCTGTATCTTACATTATAATAGTAGTTGCTTCAGAACAGAGAATCATTTTTCATCTTTTTACTTCCAGTATCTAATTACTGGCCTTCTCCCAAATGGAATCACTATGCTGTCTATTCCATTCAGAGATGGCTGGGGAAATGACAACTAGATTACTTTGTCAGAGTAAAGTATTCTCAGTCACCTTAGTTCTGAGAATCAGAAGAGCATGGCCCCACACATGAGTGTGGCCTCTACTCAGCCTCCTGAATCTAGATGGGCTCCTCCTCCCAGCTGTGCTTTGGTGCTTCTGTCTAAGCAATGATGAAAACAATAAAGAGACAATTCTCAATAGACAGCACAAGAAATCACTTGTTTCAAAAGACTCTGATTTCCCATATATATATTGAACAAATGCAATCTATCACACAGTGAATTGGACTTTCAGGCTAAACATTCATATGACTCATCTAAGATACATTGTAGAGATGTACATGAGAAGATTTAAATAAGCAAACAAAGAGAATTCAGTTCAGTCTTCCAGTTAAGCTACCAATATTACCAATTAATATCTTCCTAACATTCTGATTCTATATCTAGATTTTTATTTTTTTTTCATCATTTATTTGAAATAAATCCATTTTCATGATATGAATTTAAACTAAACTGGATTCAGATACTCTTCCTAACAGTCTGAGAAAATAAGTAAAGAAAAATCAGGATCATTAAACTGCTACAGTGCTACCACTCTGTACACTTTAGATTCTCGCCTAAAAGAATGATTTTAAATACAGAAAAACCTCAATGTGCTGAGAGTTCATCCTGCTTGTCCCAAAAAAGGAAGAGTGGCAAGAGAGTAATATTTAATGAATAATGGTGTTTGTGTGATACATAATAGCAGTATGACTAGTGTGTATTACAATGTGTGGCAACTTGGATAAACACAAATTATAATGTCATATGAAAGGGACAGTAAAACAATACATACAATGTGATCACGTATATCTAGAAAACAGAAATCTTATACCTATGAGTCCTTACATTTAAAAAAATCAGAATAATTTCAAATAAATGGCCTAAAGATGCACATCGGGATCTGAGAAAAATAAAAATAAGACAAATTTAGAAATCCTAATGGTAAGGATACAAATCAATAATATGGAGGCTGAATAAGATCAATATAGGAGTTCTTTCTTAGAAAAAAATAAGATTGACAAACTCCTAGCAAACACATAAAAGAAATAGAATATCCAAATTCATAAAATTAGAGATGAAAATGGTGAGGTTACTACAAATACCAATGAAAAAAGAATCATCAGGGAATACTTTGAAAAGTTTTTTCTAAAAAAATATGGGAAGTCTAAAAGAAATGGATAAATTCTTTGGTATAAATGACAAACCTTGACAGAAACCCAGTGTGGATGGGGAGACATTGAAGAGCAATTGCCAATTGATAGCTGCTGGGAAAGGGAAGGTCAGTATTCTTTAAGGGTGTGACACCAGGTAGGCTGACCATGTTCCAGTAGATGGCCACATCCTCAAGTGTGCTATGAACAGCACAACTTGGACTTGACAGGATTTTGAAAAATGAGCACACAAAACAGGCTGGGCAAGGAAGTGAGGTGGACCTGGGAGGATCTGTAGAGTGAATGTCATCCAGAAACACGGTGTAAAAGTCTCAGGGGGTTCATTAAAATATTTCTAAATAAATAAAGAGGATAAAAACAACTTAAACAGATTCATAACAAGCAGTGAGATGGAAGCACTAATAAAGAGTCCTCAAAGAAAAACCTAGGATCTGGTAGATTCACTGCCGTTTTTTCGACTCAGTTATGGTATATGTTCTTCTTAATGTGTTCTTGAGTTTCATTTTCATGATTTTTCATGAACTTGTTGAGAATGTTTCTGTCTCTGTTCATGGGAGAAACTGGATTAAAGCTTTGTTATATACTTAGTTTTCAGAGTAAGGCTGGCTTTGCAAAATGAGTCTGGTAATGTTCCTTCCCTCTGCATTTAGTGGAACAGTTTTAAGAATGTAAGTATTTTCTCCTTTTTAAATGCTTCGTAGAATTTGGCAGGAAAATGCAAATTAAAATTGTTCTGAGATTCCATATGAGCCCCGGTCTGAATGATTATCATCAAGAAAACAAATGCTGGAAAAATGTGGGGAAAGAGGAACCCTTATACACTACTAGTGGGAGGAATAGATGCAGCCACTATGGAAATCACAATGGAGGGTTCTTTGAAAAAGAAAAAAACAATATATACCCAGAGGAGTCTATGTCAGCATGACACAAAGGTACTTATATATCCACATTTATTGCAGCTGTAAATAGTAGCAAGGAAATGGAAGCAGCCTAGAGCTTCACCAACAAATTAATGGATGATGAAAATGTGGTTCAAATACACAGTGTAATATTACCCAGTTTTTTTACCCAATTTTAAGAAATCATGACACTTGCAGGAGAACAGACTTTGAAACAATTATGTTAAAAACCAAATAAGTTGGACTCAGAGATAGTACTGCATATTTTTTCCCACAATGTGGAACCTAAATATAACTCTCTCTCTCTCTCTCTCCCTCTCTCTCTCTCTCTCTCTCTCTCTCTCTCTCTCTTATAAAATTAGAAATGAGACTATGAGAGAAGAGATCTTTTTGTTTTATTCATTATTTTTATTTTATATTTACAAATGTATTATCTGCATGTGTGTAAGTGCACCTGTGTTATGCAATGCCTATGGGGAACAGAAGAAGGCATTATTGGATCCCCTGGAACTGGAGTTACAGATGGTTGTTCCCACCATGTGTGCGCTAGGAATTGAAGCCCAGTCCTCTGCAAGGGCAGCTAGTGCTCTTACCCACTGAACCACTTCCACAGCCCCAAGAGAAGAGATCTTAAGAGTGGAGAGATGGTAGAATAAGAGAGAGGGTAGCAGCACACATGACATGAAAGCAGAAGAGGGGACTAAAGTTCAGGAAGAAAGGGAGTGAACCAGAGGAAGACAAGAGGGACAGGGAAAGATAAAGGGAATGAATTTGAACAAAATGTGGTGATACAAATGTACAAAATGCCGTAGGAAAACCATTACTTTGTATGTTAACTTCAGTAAAATTAAGAAATGTGTAGAAAATAAACCCAAGAAACCAAGGAGAAGAGCTGCTATGTGTCAAACTGCTTCTTCCTCTGAGATCTCTCAAAACTGTTGTAAGAGAACTATCTTGATGTCAGGAGTGGAAGGCTGGCCCTGAATTTTTCTAGTCAGAACTGGTTCCTCCAGTTAGACCTGTGGGAGAAGGATTACAGTACCTTCTTTTTCTCAGTCCTACTTCATTTCCCTGGATTTTTTTTTTCAAAAACAAGTTGTTTGATTACCAAAGAAATTTATGTTCACTTGAAAATATTCCTGGGCTAGAGAGATGGCCTAGCGGTTAAGAGCACCGACTGCTCTTGCAGGTTCGATCCCCAGCACCCACATGGCGACTGAGAACCGTCTTTGACTCCAGTTCCAGGAAAATCCAACGCCCTCTTCTGACCTCCGAGGCATTGCACGACATGGGTGCACGGACCTACATGTAGACAGTACATTCATACACATACAAAATAAATAAAATTAAAAAAAAAAGAAAATATTCCTTAATTTCAAAATTCCCTAGCTATGTCTGGTTGGAGGTAAAATGAGAAAAGAATGGTTCTTTCAGCCACCAAACCCTTTGGCAGCTAGCCTGCAAACAGAGGTTGGAATTATATAACTGTCCATCAGGAAGACTTCCTAGAGTAGTCAACGTCTCTTCTGGAACTGAACATTTTGAAACAGCACTTGAGCAGATTGCAATAGATTTTAACACTGTGGGGATATTCTGAGTTGGGCCTGAAATTCCTGACACCATGTACCAGGTTTTCTTAACACTGCCTAATGCAGAGTGCATTGTAGATAACCAAAAGAATGTTACCTTCCTTCCCAAGAAGGCTATTGTTTCATAATTATGAATTAGAGGCCAACGTAAAGAAAAAAAAATCCCCACTTAGGAAGAAGCTATGGAAAAAAGGGGGACCCATATTCTCGGGAGGCAAGTGACGGGCTAAATGTAAACAACTGGTGTCACCTAGTATGTCAAGCTAAATTCCTCACTGGATCTGAATAAGACAGACTTCTACACCAAAACCACCTGATTATAGTGGCTACACACACAGATTTCTGGGCCTCACCATAAACATATAGAATTACAACCTCTGGAGATAGGGGTGGAGGTCATGAAATCTAAATATTTTTTCAAGGTTTATTTTTACTTCATGTGTATGACTGATTGCCTACATGAATGTTTTGTGCCCAGGGAGGTCAGAAGGGAATGCTAGATCCCATGGAACTGAAGTTACAGTCAGTTGTGAGCCAGTATGTAGGTACTAGAAACCAAACCCAGATCCTCTTCAAAAACAGCCAGTGCTCTTAATCACTGAGTCATCTCTTCGGCCTGGGATCTGCATCTTGATGGTACGTACTTTGCAGAGACTGCTTATTATGAGGCTAGAACAGGCCTTGGGAATTGTTCTTATTCCTCTGTTCAGAGGAAATCTTTCTGGGGTCTTCAGTGGGAACTAGGACAAGCTGTAAATTTAAGAATGGCTTGCTTCATCAAATGTATTTCCTAGAAAACTAGCCCCTGCATGACAGTCCATGGAGAAGGAGTTCCATAGTCAAAAAAGTAACAGGACCTTGTCTTCCTGTCTTGAATAATCAGGCATCCTATGCCAGGTGAACATGATGGCACTGAGTCAGGGAAAGGAAGGCCTTGTACCATTCCAGAAATCTTCCTAGTTGTCTCCAGAAAAGCCTGTGTGTGTGTGTGTGTGTGTGTGTGTGTGTGTGTGTGTGTGTGAAAGAAAAAAGAGACAAAGATGGTGTTCCTGACATTCTGAACAGCTAGTGTTCTAGAAAAGCCATGCCAGCCACCTGGGAGCTTCTTACTTCAGTGCATGTTTCAAGTTTTAAGCTGCTTGTTGTGGTGGGAGAGACACTAAACTTGGACTCAGAAGACCAGGGATCAGTCTCCTCTCTGGCACTTGTCCATTTTGAAACTGTGAATAAGCCTGTTGCCTTGTTCTATACAGGTGAGAAAATGGAAGCTAAGGGGACTCCATTCTTCTTGTTTGGAGGACCATACCCACACATACAGGCAAGTCTATAAGCCATAGTATCATCCTCCTTCTCATCTTTCTTCTCACACATGCTCAGCATTCAGAAGGTCATCTCTATTCTGAGACTCAATTCCACACTGAACAGCAGGGTCCTGACATGGTGACAGCAGCGGTCAGCCAAGATGCACCTACAGTAGGGAACAGTGAAGTGGCCAAGCCTTGAGTCACCATAACATCAATACCCACTATCACATATATCGGGATCTCTAAGCATCTGGTATATAGATATTGACTCAAGGTGGAGCCTGAAGGACAGGTGTTGGCATACCAATTCAGAGACACTAGACACACTAATATGGTATTCCCTAAAATCATATATTGTATGGAACAGAACAGCTTCCCCTCATTTCCTTGGGCCTGTGCTCCAGTTCTCTGTGGAAGTCACTTCCATGACATCCCCATGTGAGTTTCCATGCAGTAGCCCTTCTACTCCTCCAAAAGACAGTCCCTACTGTAACAGTTAGACCAAGACTAAAGACAGAGTCACAAGCTGACTAGGGACATGTCCATCAGTTTCTTTCATTGGCTTTGATGAAACTTTGACCAGGAACTATACCCCAGTCATCTGTGTCCATCACAGTCCTTGGCAGGGTTCCTGTGACTACCTAGGTGCTCAATAAAGATTTCTGAATAAATGGATGAATCAATGTATGGGGTCTACCTCTCAACACCCTAGACTGTTTTTTGTCTCTGACTTCATAAGGCCTCTCTGAACTTTGAGGCATTCTTATCACCTATGGTAGACTGTTTCCTACCACAGAGTTGAAAAGCTAACACATAAAACTCATTAAAACATTCAGAAAACTAGGAATGGAAGCTAAGAGTGGAGCTTAGCATCCTTCCTGCTCCTCAGGACCTCGCAGTGCAGTAGGAGAAGCTTGCTGGGAAAAAAAAATTCCAAGGGGGAAGATTAGCATATCATGGACAGTCATTTAATCCTTCTCTTTGTAGATTTTAAGCTTCTAAAAAGCAGGACCACCTTCCATAAAACCAACACTATGATCATCATCATCATCATCTCTTTATCTTCATCCTGTAAGGTCATGAATTTTTGTTCTGTTCCCTAATGCATTCTAAACATTCAGTGTCTGGCACACAGTGGGTACAGTAACAATGAATAATCACACACTTTCTTCTTTCTAGCCACTGGGCCAAGTACTAGGCCAACTTGTTTTCATATTTCGGTGATGTGAATAAACTGGGGGACTAGAGCATCGATCAATGCAGGAATGTCTGAGGTCAATGGACAATCTTCAGACCTGAGCACTCCAACCCCAGTGCACGCATTTCCTCAGTCCTCTCTCCCCATTGCACCATCCCAGCTATATCAGTGTCCCTCACAGCTTATGGCTACTTAGAAAAGTATGTGAATATTTCTCAAATGGATGAAAAAGCTTATAAACCAATGAATGAACCATTGCTCCAGAGTGCTGACTGTACCTCTAATCTTGAAGGATTCAGCATTTCGACCCTCCAACACCAAAACCGGGGTTAACCAAGGCATTCTGGGAGTATTGGCCCAGCAAGAGACCAGTTTGAAGCCATTCCAGCTGAGCAGCTAGCACGGTATTTGTTGACAAGAAAATGAAGTCATCAGAGAGAAATAGGATCTTCCCTGACTTGTTCTTAAGTGAAATATGAATCGGCCAGAGAGATAACAGCTCACTTCCCCTTCCTCAAGCACTCTGTACTTTCTACTCAGAAAGAACACACAGGCCACTGCTCCACTGGCCCCACCCCAACTCCAGAGACAGGCTGAAGCCTGAGGAGTGGGCTCCGCAGAGAGGACACTGCAAAGCTTTCTGGGCCATGGAGAAACTTTGCCATTGAGAATTTGAGAGGATTATCCTGTGTTTATCAGGAAGTGTGCTCAACAAGAGCTTTCCACATGAAACACAAATGAATATTCACAGGGGAGGGGCTTATTGATGCCCTGTGATTAGAAAATGGTCATTAGAATGATTGCATTTAACTCATTGCCACAAGCATCCAGGAATCAAACACCCAGTGTCTAAGCCTGCATTTGACGCTGCTTTTAATCCCCATTACCTAATGATTTTCACAGCTCACAGTGTGCAACTGCCTTCAGTTCATTTTGATTTTGACCATGGGGTAGGTACACTAGGATCATCTTTTCTTTTTCCTCTTCCTTCCTTTCTTTTCTTTTTTCTGTTTGTCATTTTTTGTCTTTGTTTTTGTTTTCTTGAAATAAGGTCTCACTTTGTAGCCCAGGCTGACCTTGAACATGCAATCTTCTTGCCTCAGGCTTCCAAGTGCTGGAATCATAGGCATGTGCCACCACACCCAGATTAGGATTCACTATTTTTTTTTTTTTTTTTGTCTTTTCAAGACAGGGTCTCCCTGTAGCTCCAGCTGTCCTGGAACTTGCTCTGTAGACCAGGCTGGCCTTGAACTCACAGAGATCCACCTGCCTCTGCCTCCCGAGTGCTAGGATTAAAGGTGAACGCCACCATGCCCAGAGTAAGATTCAGTATTTCTTATATCTGTTATACACTTGAGGAAGCTACCCATCTGAGAACAGGCACTGGCAGATGAAATTTACCAAATGTCAGGGACTGTGCAAGGAAGGGCAAACACACCATTTATTTCCACAACTGCCATATAACCTAAGTAATAATATCACCATTGTGCCAGTAAGAAAATTAAAGCTTGGAAGGACTATGCTTAGTTTCCCAAAGTAAAGTCTGAGCTTATATTTAAACTAAAGAAATCCCATGCCCTTATACTGAAGTTCAAAGCTACACTGTCTCCAGAGGTTAATTAGCTCAAGATCACATAACATTCCATAGACAAAGCTCCACTCATAGCCAGAGAGCTTCATTTTTCCTGCCCGATGAAGAAGTAATTTGCTAATATTGGGGAAATCCTTGATTTTAGGGCATTTATCAGCTTTTACAGAAAGCAAAACAATACAATAAAGAGCTAATATCAAAGCATGGCCAAACTTTAGTTTTCAGTCTACTAATAAGATCCGCAAACATAAAATATTGTTTGTGTTCAGAATAGAAAGAAAAATCTATTGCTCCCACATGACACTATACACAGATTATGGGGATTCAATATGCACTAATGTCCGGCTTGCTTTGGTAGAGGTGGCTACTGCCTGAGGCTGAGTAGATGCTGTCTATATTTATTTGTTCCTTTGCATTTCAGGAGAGCCATGCGAAGTTTTAGAGTCTCAGCCAAAACAGAAAAGTACTTGAGAATTTTTTGAAGTTCTCTTTTCTTCCCCAGAAATACTCCAAACGAGAAAGCCATTACCAGCCTAGACTTCTAACACTTATTGTATGTTGAACCTCTATGATTTGGATTTGGGGAAAATTTGTTATCACAATGTGACTTAGCCTATGCTAACTAACACAGAACTATGATAACATTTGAAGAGAGATTAGGCTTTAAATTTCACTTGTGAAAGAAATATTGATATAGGAAGTAGAAGAACCATAAGAGAGAAGAGACTTCCTTTGATCAGCAGGCAGGTGTGTGTGTGTGTGTATGTGTGTGTGTGTGTGTGTGTGTGTGTGTGTGTTACAAACTTGAGTTGACAGAATTTGAATTACAGAAGGGGGAGAAGCCTAGAAAGAGCCCTCAGTGACACAGTCAGGGATTAGAGCAAGACCATAAGGAAACTGGGTACTTGAGAGTTGAGGGTCAGCTCTCTCCCTCTTAGAGACAGCTGTTGAGTCTTCGGCATAATGAGACAGACTAAGAGCCCTGCCTCAGCTGAACGCAGATGGTGGCAGTATAGAAGTGTCTGGCATGTAGAGAAACCAAAACCAGAAAGATAAATTAGGAGAATATTTCTAAAGCAGAAATCTACAAAGCTCATCATTTTGAAACTTGAACCTCTCAGAATTCACCAAAAGAAAGAAGGGCAGAATTTCGGGGGTGAGAGCTACATCTAAATCAAACCACAGGAAATCAAGGTCCAAATATCCATGGAGGGGTCTATTCCCAATGGATATATCCTGTGCTGGATAGCTTTAGTGTCAACTTGACACACCTGGGTTGAGGAAGCCTCAATTGTGGAATTGGCTCCATTGGATTGGCCTGTGGCCACATCTGTGGAGTATTGTCTTAATGGTCGAACAGTGTGGGAGGGCCCAGCCCACAATGAGTGGTGCCACCCTGGGCAGGTTGTTGTGTACAGTATAAGAAGGCAGACTGGGCATGAGCCAGGAGAGCAAGCCAGTGAACAGCATTCCTCCATGGCCTGTGCTTCAGCTCCTGCCTACAGGTTCCTGCCCTGAGTTCCTGCCTTGGGCTCCCTAAGTGATGAACTGTGACTCAAGAGATGTAAGCTGAATAAACCCTTTCCTCCCCAAGTTGGTGTCGGTCAGAGTGTTTTGTCACAGCAATGGAAGACAAACTAGAACAGAAATTGGTACCAGAGAGTGGGGTATTGCTGTGACAGACCTGACCTTGGTGTTTTGGGGAAGGATTGTGGAAGCATTTGGAACTTTGGGCTAGAAAAATCATTGAATGCCTAAAGATCATTGCTGTAGAACTTGGAACAGTTTCACTGAAAGAGTTGTAGAAGATGGAGGCCTGGCTTGTGAAGTTTCTAGTTTCGAAGGGAAGCAGAGATCATCAGGACAGTTTAATCTATGGGTTCTGGTCAGTTGGAGCTGAAGAATCAGCTGTCTGTAAGTAACAAGAGACCAGAACCTGAAGTGAAAGCTTTGTTGTACTGGGACAATTGATGCTGGTTAGCTAGGGCTGAAAAATCAGCTGTAAGTAACAAGAGACCAGCATCACTGTGGTGAAATCTTCTGGGAAGAATTTCTTCAGGGTCAGCACACAGAAGTTATGTTCCAGAAGGGACCTGAGCTTCCATTTCAAGCCAGAAGCAGGACTTGGTAGTGTGTAAGCATTTCCTATATGGTTCTGGTGTTGAAATTTGAGGGTCACAGAGAGCAGCCGAGGCTTGGCACTGTGAGAGGTCAGGAAAGACCATTGGTGGAAGTGCACCTCAGTTGCAGTGAAGAGCCCAGGATTGCAGGGGTCATGGAGAGAAGCTGAGGCTTTGCACCAGGAGAGGTCAGAAGAGGCCATTGGTGAAGGTTCTGCCTCTTTCAGTGGTGACTCCAGCTTTGGGAGATGCCAGGACCATGGAATGACCACCAAGACAAGCAGCAGGTATGAGATGGAGCTGGCCTGGGCCTGCGAGATGAGCTGTGTGTGCCATGGACGGCATAGTCAGAGAAGGGGAGCTGCCGAAACTCTTTGGAGCCCAAAAGATTGTGAGTGAATCCCAGGTGTCCAGCCTTGAGCTACTTTGCTGGACTTAGGTTTTGTTTGAGTGTGCCTGATTCTTCCCTTTGAAATAAGACAGTACTTGTTTTGGATTTTACAGCAGCCCAGTTAAGAGACTTTTAATAGACTGTGAACTTTTAAGCGTTTGGACATTTTAAGGACTGTGGGGCTTTTAAGGTTGTACTGTCTTAGGTTGTGATTAATGTTAACATACTTTGGGGATAAGAACTGGAAAGGTGGTGGTTTAATAGTGATGTGTTTTGTGTGTCAAGTTGACAAGGGGTCAATTGTGCTGAATAGCTTTAGTGTCAACTTGACACACCTGGGTTGAGGGAGCCTCAGTTGGGGAATTGGCTCCATTGGATTGGCCTGTGGCCACATCTGTGGAGTATTATCTTGATGGTCGAGCAGTGTGAGAGGGCCCAGCCCACAATGAGTGGTGCCACCCTGGGCAGGTTGTTGTGTACCGTACAAGAAGGCAGGCTGGGTATGAGCCAGGGGAGCAAGCCAGTGAACAGCATTCCTCCATGGCCTGTGCTTCAGCTCCTGCCTCCAGGTTCCTGCCCTGAGTTCCTGCCTTGGGCTCCCTGAATGATGAACTTTGACTCAGGAGATGTAAGCTGAATAAACCCTTTCCTCCCCAAATTGGTGTCAGTCAGAATGTTTTGTCACAGCAATGGAAGACAAACTAGAACAGACCCAAAACCTTTTCTAGACTTTGACATGAGCATGTCCTTTGCAGTCAGTCATATTTTGCTGGAAGATCTAGAGAACAAGAACAAAACCTTAGCTGAAGAACTATTGGCAGCTGATTGCTGCTGGGTGAGGGAGAGCTGATCTTCTCTGAGGGAGTGACTCTAGATAGGCTAACTAAGCACCAGTGGATAAACTTGCATTCAGGGATCTCTGGGTGCACAAACTTGACTCAATATATGACAGAATACATGAAATCTGGTGGGGGTATGGGGAGATGTGGATGAGGGAGGGAGTATAAAGATGATTAAAATGTGTTTTATGAAATGCACATCAATTGGATTTTTACATGGATGCTGTGAATATGAATTCAGATTTGCATGCTTGTATGGGCCCCAGATTCTTATTTTAGAGGGTGTTGGGTCTTCTTGTCAATTCCTCCCTATAGACTTCTGAGTCTTAGGAATGAGGGACTCCTTCCAGATCCTTAATTGCTGGGGCTGGAACATTGTCTTACCCCCAGGCAACAGATTGGACTCTGAGTCCAGAGCTACAGCATTCTCTATTTTATGCATTTTTTATGCATGTTAATCCCCAGTTTGGCAGTTGACTTAACATCTATAATAAGAACTTTTTACAGGAATAGACACATATGATCCAAACGAAATTGGGAACTGGGGCACAACTAATGGTTTGGGGTTTTCCACTGTTTATAGGAGAATCCCATTGACATCTCAGAGGAATACAGGAAGTCAAGGTTCCAGAAAAGAAGTCGTTGTTTCTGGCTGAGGAAATCACAGGAGATTTTCTGGGAAACTTTTACTTGGTTTCCTGTTAGAGGATGAGCCTAATTTGGCCAAAGGATGGTAGAAAAGAAAGAAGAATCCAGCTACAGTGAATAGCAACAACAGGAACTGTAGACTGGAAGAAAAGGAGGGAATGTGTTTCTTCCTATCCCTCCTCACAATGTCCCCTGTCCCAAGCACAGAGCCTTATTCCTTTTTACTTGGCGAGTATGATTGCTAGCAGTGAGAGGTTTTCAGGTCAGATATCTGGAGTATGACCACATTGGAAAAAAAAAAAAGAATAAGGAATAAGGAGGGTTGAATATGAAGAGGAAAGAGACCTTGGAAAAGAGATTTTATTTTCTTCTTGCTTTCAACTCTGTATTACATGTAAGCCTCATGTTCTAGAATAGTGTTCCTTCCTTTACAAGGAAGTGAATTCTTTCTCTCTCTACCTTTAATTACTCTGATCTTTCTATCAGAAACGCCATTCCTCTTCCATCACCTTCTATCCAGATCTGACATATCCTTACAGGAGCTCAAGTGCTAGGCCCACAGTAGCCTCCCCCCTCATTCCCCAGCCATAAGACAGCTCCCTTGTAGCATGCCCCAAGATGCATTTGCTTTCTACCTGCTCCCCTTCTAGGCTTATAGTCCAACTAAGGAGTCACATTGTGTGTTCCTTGAGCCTCAGTCTATACCTGATTTCTCCTCAGAGATCTCAAACAGTCCAACGCATAAAGTGAGACCTCTATAAATGTGAAGCAATCAGAGGACTCTAGAACTCCTGGGCCCTCTTTGCAGCTTTGGCTTGGAACTATAAAACAGGAGTAATATAAATCCACTGCACCCATAAACAACTTTTCCATACCCAGAAACCACAGTAGCAAAACTCTGAGCACCTAGGAGCTTTGCAGCCACATTTACTTTTAGTTTGTCTGAATTTTACAGCTGTGTCTTATGGGACAGATTGCTTCCTGCCAATATATTGGTAGTACCTCAAGGGCTCAATGCATAGCACAGACTGTGCCAGAAAGCTCCACATGGTACTGCGTGGTGGGCCTGTCCATGTCCTGTGTACACATGCGCATGTGTGTTCAAGACTGTGGACAGGCATGTAGGTCATAGCTTTACCATCTCAGTTCTTTATTCTGAAAAATTTTGGTTTGGGTTCATTCACCAGCTGGGGGAGTGGGAGACAGAGAGAGGGGAGGAGAATTCTGGTCTCCTCTGGCTGTAATCATGTTACTGAAAACCACCAGGAGTCATTGTGTTTATCTTTCTCATTTATCCAAACTCCAAACAGCCTTCTGCAGCAAATCACATTTCAGTGGAGCAGATTATTCTGTCTGTAACATAAACTTCTAGCTGAATCTTGCTCAAGAGCAGCCTCTCTAGGTAAATATAAATCTCATTAGAATAGCAACATTCAGAGAAGTAATGCTATTTGCCCTGATTTAGAGAAAACACAACAATTGGCTCTGGCAAATCTGGCCTTTTTCCTTAGAAATTCATCAAAGTCCCATAATTCACAGGGAATCTCAGTAGTCCCTTGAGAGGGTGGAATACCAAGGTGTATGTGTGTAAAGAAACAAGGGGTCTTGAAGAATTATTCCAGGGTCTGAAACCCCCACCTGTAGGGAAGAGAAGTGGGCTCTCTTTTTTTCTTCCTTTCAAGCCAATAGCTTCCAGAGACCAGTTCACTAGAGGCTTACAGACTTGAGGAAGATCAAATGGTTATTTTCCATGGTACAACTGAGAAGCTGCCAGTTTTGCCCCAGGAGAATATGAACACTCTGTCCAGTATTGACCTCTGCCTTTGGAGTCTGGGAGGTAAGTGACCCATGGCTCAGGGAAGGAATAGCCTGAGGAAAGAATATTAGTCCAGTCCTGCCTGGTGGAATCACAGCCTTTCTGAGCACATATCACCTTTTATCCCTGGGGAAAGGGAGTCAGAGCCTTTAATTGAAAGATCACTCATGGCAGCCTCATTCTGAAGCTTCGTGTGCTGCATCTTAGTCTGTAAGGAAAGGTGCTAGGCCCCTGAGCTCAAGAATCAGCCTTTTTTAAATTCAAAACCTAATTCTACTTCCTCCAAATGGGTCTTGAGCTAATTAGCCTCCCTACACCTCGGATTCCTCATTTAAAAATAAATGATGTATTTATTGGGGGAACTGAATGGGGTTAATACAGAGAAAGAACTCCAAAACAGTCTCTGGCCTACAGAACTGTGCTTAACCATGCACTGTCACTGTCGTATCACTCAAACCTTTCTGGTGGGCTTCATTCTGACTCAGACTAACATGAAGCCAAATTGTTAGAGTCTCAAATGTAAGTTTTAAATTTCACTGGTTACAAAAAGGCTGAAAAGACTCAAGGTAGGATGGTAGGAGTTAGTCTAGGAACTCTCTGGAGACTTGCTGAAGTTTTGCATTTTCCTTAGGTTGGATGTATATAATTGGCTTTTATTTTCTGTATTGCACAGCATTAATGTAACTACATTTAGCATTAAAAGGAGCATTATGGAGAATTATCAGATCCAAATTTGATATCAATATGCTATGTGATTTGTATGAGTCACTTTTATTCTGTGAGGCTAGTTTCCCCATCTCTACAATGAGGGCTGCATCACTGGCTTTTGAAAAATCACCCAGCTCCATCAAGCCATTACCACCTTGGTCTTGTTTGTAGACTTTCTGTGCTAAGTGGACTTCTGCAGTGGGCAATACCTTAGGATCACCCAGGGTCAGAACCTTGTTTGGAGAAATAAGCAGTAATGACTTTTTGATTGTTGGAATTTTTGTGGTTTTATTTGTATCTCAGTGAGGCCAGAATGGTCAAAAGCAAGAGTCTCCTGCTTGATCCTTCGCCTTCCAGTATCTCATTGAGGTGATGCCGATAACAAAGACCAGACAAGTTAAAGGACTTGGCTTTTGTGGCTCATCTGGATCTCTCCAGAGGGCTGGTCACCCTCAGTGCTCTTCGTGGCATGCCTCTCCAAGAGCTTTTTAGATGTCTGGATTCTGCCACTCTCTCGGTCCAGAAGATAATACCCATAGTTCAGGTTTTGTCTTTCCCAGCAGCCTTTGCACTTGGTTTTCTTCTTGTCTCTGTGCTCCTACCAAGCCAGGGGGTGGTGATGACTCGAAGAGAACAGAGGATAGCCCAGCTTCCCCCTGGGCTTCCAACCCTCTCAAATTGCTGGCTTCTCCTTAGCAACTGATGAACAGGATTTGAGAAATTTCATGTTTCAACTACAGAAGGTCCACTATCTCAATAAAGCAAGGGAGTACAGTCTGTTCCCAGCTAAGAATGAATATTTAATAAATCTTCAAACAAGGATGGAGCACTTACCACTAATAGCATCAGAGAAACCTCTGAGTACAAACTAGAACTAGATAATGTAGAGGATATTTTACTCTTTTTATTTCTCTAGGATTTATAATAACCTTATGTAGGAGTGATTAGTACTGTCAACATCAAATGACTGGGAGGAAGTTTAAGAATACACTGGAAACATATCCAGCACTTGTCTCAGAGATTGGAAGTATAATAGCAAATTTTAAAAGGCAAAAGATTGTTTTTGTCTCTTAGAGCAAATCTTCTGTTAGAGAAATGGGATGTGAACTTCATATAAGGCTTTGCCTTGTGCTTTGGTTTGATGTTTTAATGCCCAATGATAGATTATACAGTGTGGTGGGGACAAAATATGGTAGTTAGCTCACTGTGGTCTAAGGAAGTGAGGAAAGACTTGAATGATCTTTCACCCAGGCTTTACTGCATAGGGAGGAGTTCTGAAGCCAGAGAATAAGTTAGGTGAGAACAATGTTTTCAGCAAAGGTCACCAACAGTCCGCTGAAGATTCTATTTCCTTCTGGAAATTCCACCAGGTGTCAATATGAAACATAGAAGGAACCTGGGAAATAGAGTTTCTTTGTTATGCCATAGTCAGTGCTTTACTCATTTGAAGACCTGGCATTGTCTACACAAGACCATCTCCCAGGAATGACTAGGTAATAGTCTCAATGGTAACTGGTGAGGCTCAAACCAAAGTGAAGTTGGATATTCCAAAATGGCAGCTCCTTAAATGTTTTCACCAGATGTTATGCAAGGTAGAAAATATGAAGGTACATTCCTCATGTGGCCACCAGTTTGGATTTTAAAGCTTCGTACTATGTTTGAATGATTATAAGATACATTTGAGCTTATTTTAATCCATTCATTTATTAATTCCCCTGACGTCTGTTGGTCCCTCTTCTGTTCTTGTGGGCACTAGAGAAAAACAGTGGGTTCCAAGTAGCCTCTGTCCTCTAAATTTTCAGTCCAGTGTTTCAGCTCACATTGCATGGAAGCTAGTACCTTAGAGATAAATGCTGTCCATCTAGTGCTCCCTGCAACTTTGGAGCATGGCCCATGGGAGATACTTCAGGAACTTTTTTAGAAGCTTACAGTTTTGGTCAGTTCTTTGAGCAAGTATTTCTTTTTTGTTTGTTTGTTTGTACTTTATTTATTTATTTATTTTTATTGATGTTTTGTGTATTTCATACATCATTTTTCAATTCAGTTCAGGCATATTCCCGTTTCCCTTCCCCCCACCCTACCCCACCCCATCCCAGATCATGCATTCTGCCATAACTGTCCTGCATCTTTCTTTCAGTCTTTTTGTTTAGGTTTAGGAGTTCACATTTTCCTCCATTAATTTTATATTACTCTAAAATATGAATACATACTCTCAATATACAATAATTACAGAGTCTGAAAATAATTAGTGGGTGGATTCTAGAGCCCATTGAGAGATTCACATTATAACAACATAGTTGCTTTCAGATAAACAGAAATATAACCATAATGCCATTCGGCTTGCCTTTCATATGAGGGATTTGGTGTTAGCATCCACAAATGAGGGAAACCATTCTCCGTTTGTCTTTCTGAGACTATGTTCCTTCGCTCAGCATAATGGCCTCGAGCTTCATCCATTTACCTGCAAAGTTCATAATGCCATCTTTCTTTACTGCTGAATAGTACTCCATTGTGTAGATGTACCACATTTTTGTCATCCACTCGTCTGTTGAGGGGCATTTGGGTTGGTTCCAGCTCTTCACTATTGTGAAGAGAGCTGCAATAAACATGGATGTGTATGTACCTTTGCGGTAGGATGAGTCTTTGGGGTATATACCCAGGAGTGATATGAATGGGTCAGGTGGTAGGCTCATTCCGCTTTTAAAGTATCCCACAGATTTTGTTGTGTTGTATTGTCATTTTCGTTCAGTTCCATGAATACTTTTTTTTAAATGATATTTGTGTGTGTCCATGCCAACACAGATGTGTGCAGAGTTCAGATGACTACTCTTGGGCATCTACACCCTGTGGGATGAGAGATCAAATTCAGATCCCCAGGCCTGCATGCAACCACCTCTCCCCACTGAGCCATCTCTCTGCCTTGACTTAACCTTTCTTTGCCTCAATTTCCTGACCTGTAAAATAGCAGAATGGTATGGAAGATGAATTAGAGAGGCACAGGCTGTCCACAAGGGTTCCATCAATTCTACTCATGCCTCACTATCAAGGCCTTCCCTCCCCTGCAGTCTGAGCTAATCCCCTGCTGCTGTGGTGAACCCCAGTTTTCCTGAGAGTCTTCTAGGGTGAGAAGCTGGCTATTGCCTGATCTCAGCTCTTTCCCCTCCCCTGTGATTCGCATAAAGCCCTTGGAGCATGTGGGCAGGCTCAGCTGGGCCTCCTGCCCCTTTGAAGTCTCAGGCCAGATTCCCAGTCCCTCATACCAACTTCTGAGAAAGCTGCTTCCTATCTAATCCTGCCGCCAAAAAGACGCCCCCTCCATGAATACTTTTATTTCACTCTTTGTTTCTTCCCTTACCCATTCATTGTTCAGGATTGTGTTGTTTAGTCTCCATGTGTTCTTGTAGCTAGTTGGACTTATTCTGGTGTTCATATTGAGCTTTATTGCATTGTGGTCTGATAGAATGCATGGAATAATTTCAATCCTTTTGTAGTTGTTGAGGTTTCTTTTGTGCCCCAGTATTTGGTTGATTTCGGAGAATGTTCTGTGAGGTGCTGAGTAGAAAGTATATTCTCTGTTCTTTGGGTGGAATATTCTGTAGATGCTTGTGAGGTCCATTTGGTGTGTATTGTATTGTTCAGTTCTGATGTCTCTCTGTTTATGTTTTGTCCAGTTGCTCTGTCCAAGGGGCTTAGTGGGGTGTTGAAATCTCCCACTATTAGTGTGTTAGGATTAATCTGTGTCTTGAGGTCCTGCAGAGTTGTGTTTATAAAGTTAAGTGCACCAGATTTTGGTGCATAGACATTTAGGATTGTGAAGTCTTCATGGTTCATTGTTCCTTTGACAAGGATGAAATGGCCCTCTTTGTCTCTTCTAATTAATTTTACTTTGAGACCTATTTTGTCTGATATTAGAATAGCCACTCCAGCTTGTTTCTTGGTACCATTTGCTTGGAATATTTTTTCCATCCTTTCACTCCAAAGTGGTGTCTGTCCTTGAGGGTAAGATGGATTTCTTATAGACAGCATATAGAAGGGTTCAGTTTCCTAATCCATTCTCCCAGTCTATGCCTTTTGATTGGGGAGTTTAGACCATTAGTATTTAAGATTTTTATTGAGAGATGTGTGTTGCTTCCTTTTACCTTATTTTTTGTTTGCATTCTTGGTCTAGGTTTATATTTACTCTGTTATTATTTTGTTGGTTTCTCTCTTTAATTGCTTAGGGATAGTCGTTCCTTTCCTCTGTTCTTCAGATTGCTTTAAGGATTTTCTGAAGTGTTGGTTTCTTAGACATGTTTTCTTTCACCTTGCTCATGTTGTGAAAAATTCTTCTTTCTCCTTCAACTACGATTGACACTTTTGCTCGGTATAGTAGTCTGGGTTGGCATCTAGTCGTTTAGTACTGGGAATACCTTTGGTCCACATTCTTCTAGCTTTCATAGTTTGCACTGAGAAGTCAGCTGTGATCCTGATGGGTTTCCCCTTATATGTATATGTTTTTCTCTTGTGGCTTTCAGTATTTTGTCTTTGTTTTGAGCATCTAGTGTTTTAACAATTATATGGCATGGGGAATTTCTTTTCTGGTCTTATCTGTTTGGTGTTCTATGTGCTTCTTGTATTTGTATGGGTTTACCTTTTTTCAGTTTGGGGAAATTTTCTTCTATTATCCTGTCGAAGATCTGGTCAATAGTGTTGTCTTGGGATTCTTCTCTATCCCTATGATGCGGATTTTGGTTTTTTAATAGTGTCCCACATTTCCCGATTGTCCCACTCTTGTGTTGTTTTTTTTTTTAATTTTTCATAATCTTTACTTGAACATTCTAGTTGGACCATGTTATCCTGCAGGTCTGATATTCTTTTCTCTGCTTCTTCCATTCTGCTTCTGAGGCTTTTTCCCATCCTTTCCTGTTGATTGGATAAATATTCAATTTCAGTTTTCATTTCCTCCTGTGATTCCTTTAGTATTTCCACTTCTTTCTTGAGCCTGTCATTCTCATCTTGTAGCTCCTTGGTTCATTGGTCATTTTCTTTTTCCCTTTTGGCCTGGGATCTTTTCAGTGTTTCCACTTCCTTCCGTAGTTTGTCATTTTCTCCCTTTAGTTCTTTCCAACGTTTGTCATTATCTCCCTCTAGGTCCTTCTTGAGTTTTTCAATCTCTCCCCTTAGTTCTTTGCAATGATTGTCATTATCACCCTCTTGGTACTTTTTGAGTTTTTCATTCTCTTCCCTTAGTTCTCTAATTTCTTTGAATATGTCCACAATTGTTTTTCTAAAGTCCATGTCTTGGTTTCCTTCCAGGGAGATCTCATTGTAGGAGTCTTCTGTAGGGTGTGTCTTTGGCATGTCGATTTGTTTATTTGTTTCTTTGAGTTCTGGTGCTTCAACGTTGGCTGCACAGCTAGATACTCTGCACCACTGCTTCCCTAGGCTGGTCTTTTTCAGGTTGGTGTTCTGCAGGACACAGGTGAAGTCCGCTTGCCCAGTGGGGCACACACTGGTCTTGTGCTGTGTGGTATGCATCTAACTCTGCCCACATCGCACACTGGGACCAGAAGGTTGGAAAGTCCTGGGCAATACCAGGCCTCCACAGGCACAAGGGTGCCCAAAACCCCCAGGAAGGCAGGTCTCACCTGGTCTTTTGCAGGTTGGTGCTCTGCTGGTCATGGTGAAGTCTGCTTGCCCCTTAAGGCATTTTTAATCACAGTGAGGAGCAGAATCTAGTCTTTAGGTGAGCCTTAGAGTCTTGGAAATGGAAGGGCTCTACTTTAAGGATCAAATATGGGGCTGATCTCCCACATTAGTAAGTCTCACTCTCCTCCTTTCCCCTTATCAACACTTAGGAAGAACCAGACCCAGTTCCCATGATGTCTCATTATTCAAATTATATGCATCTATCGATTAGCCTACTTTGACTGCTGGCAACAGAAAATCTAATCCCAAGTGACTTGAATGTGAATCCCACATTGACTATCTTGGCTGATGTGATGAGGACGAGGCAGTGCATTACAGCTTATCTCTGAGCCAATTTTGAAAGCTATGGAGTCTTTGGATATGAAGTGGTCAATGTAGGTCACCAGGTATGGGCCTTTGCAGGCTATACCTTTCCTTGGTTCCAGTCTAGTGCCTCTTCTTCCTATCTGCCATCATGTGAACAAGCCAGTACCTCACACTCTTACCATCATAGAAAGAGCCATTCCTGTCACCACACCTTCCCTGTCGTGATGAACTCAAATACCTCTGAAACCATGAGGCAAAAGAAAATTTTCCTTCCCCCAAGCTCTTTCTGTGAAGTGTTTTGGTCACAGCAATGTAAAAGCAACTAAGAGAGGCTAGTCTTCTGGTGACTAGTTCAGTGTCCAAATATGAATCATGAACATGTGTTCTTTCTACTTTCCTTCCAGTCACACTCACATATTGGCTTCTTCCCTAGGCCAGAACCCTCAAGGTCCATGAAAGACCAACACATTTTAACTGGATATATAGGAGAAAGTAATGCCTTTTTTGCAGTGTCTTTTGCTTCTTTGGTTGTTATGGAGGAGAAAAATCTTACTCAGAAGTCTCCTCTACAGAATTTACATCTCATCACCTTTGTCATATGATTTCCTTTAAACCAGATCCTGGCAAGATGACAGGGATTATCCTGCTTGACTGCCACGTGCTTTAAAGGAAAGCAGGCTTCCCTATAGTAGATAATGAATCTTCAGTGAAGGAAAGCTTTGTAAGCAAAGAAGAAAGAAAAAAATGCCTGCTGCATGTCCAGTGAAGAGTATCATACCCCATGGTTTCCATTCTTATGTTGCGTCCCATAATGGTACATAATGGTACGTGTCATAGAAAAGGAAGCCACATATGCTGGCTACTTCCTGTATGTCAGAAACTGTCAGGTACCATAAAATACCTTAATTACATTCTGAATTTTAGTCAAAACCTCTGTCATAATCTGAAATTTTTTGTCTATCTATTTTGTCTCCATGCTGGAATGCAAACTCAGGAAGCCAGATACATGTTACTTACTCACTGTGCCAACATCTTCCAAGTAAAAGGCCAAGCATTGCTACCCAAGAAATATTTTCAAAGACATAAATAAATAAATTCCATATAAGGTACAAGATCTCCCTCTTCTATCATCTTTCTATTTTTATTGTAGATGTACTAGTTAAGAGAGCTCAAGTAACTTGCTGAAGTGGCAAAGTAGAATTTTAAACCCAAGTCTGCCAATTTCCAAGCACTAGCTCTGTCCCCATACTATAATTCCTGTTCACGTTGAAGGCAGGCTTGGACTAAATGACTTTTCCCTGAACAAATGGCAGCCCATAGCAATGAACTGCAGCCATGGTCACTGTCCATTCTGTTCCTTCTCTTCTGTTCTGGATCCTTCTCTGCCGTCATGGGCAGAAGATCCCCTCACATACATGCATCCATGAGTATGGTTGCAATCCTCCCTTCATCCTGACATCATCACTCCCTATTTCTTGCCTTCATCTCTCCATTCTCTGCCTTAACTCAACTGATCTTCCCAGGAAAATATGAAACCTCTAGCACTGGTCACCTTGGGAGAAAATAGGGAATTTTCAAAGAGTGTCTGTCTGTGTGTGAGTCCCAACCCCTCTCCTTGCTGTCTATGTGAACTTGGACAAATTTCTTCCCTTCTATGAACCTCATTTTCCTCATAAGTAAAATGGGCATAATCCTGCTCTATACATAATCATAGTCTATACTATAAGGTTTTTGTGAAAACTCGATTTGCATTTATAAAAGACTAAGCTCAAGCTGGGTATGGTAGTGCATGCCTTTATTCCCGGCACAGGGGAAGCAGATCTCTGTGAGATGGAGGCAAGCCTGGTCTGTATAGAGTTATAGAGCAAGTTCCAGCTCAGCTGAGGCTAGAAAAGAAAAATGACTTAATTCAATGCACATAGTAAGACCCATGCCTGCTATCATTTTTTATGATTTTTTTTTTCTTTTCCTTTCTCCAATAGTTTCAGGTACTTATATGATACTGAAGAAATTCTGGCTCCTAATGAAAATTCACCAATTTTTTTGTCTGCATCCTCAGTGAATACATCTTTTCTTCCAGGCTGCAACTTCCAAGCACAGGAAAGCACCTCTGACTCTGTACCCTCCCATTCCTCCACAGTAATAAGAACTCAATGGTGCTTAATAAATCCTTATGGAAATGAACAAACCAAAAAGCCTTGGGGATAATTCTCATTTGAATTCCTGTCCTTTTCTTCCTCTCTCCTTTCATTTTGCATCTCTTCTTCCTTCTCCAAATCAGATTATGCCTGGCTGAGGCTAAATGGCTAACATTTTGAGTCATTCTGTTAACAGATGTGAATTGACTGTAATCCTTTTGCTTTGTGACTATTGCCAATTGGTCAGGCAGGTGTCTAAGATGAAGATTTTAATCACTGGAAAGATGTGGTATTAGCTTACAAACTATCAGTCCTCCCTGCACAGCACAGACATTTAGGGTGACATTGCAGCCAGGGAAAGAGCCCCCAAGAAATCTTAATTGGACTTTGGCTAATTTCAGGAGCCAGACCTTACTTGTAATTGGCTACAAAACTGGTACGATTCTCTGAAACAAGTCATTACAATGAGAATGTTATAGAAAATGTCTCCAGGCCAGATCTGAACAACATAGATTAGTTCCAGAAGCTGGGGAAAGACCCAGGATGCAGCATGGTTGCTGGGCAAGACATGATTCTCATCAGCCCCTGACTTAAAAGGCCATGGAAGACTCACTGCTGGTGGAGTTGCAAACTCATGCAACCTATGAAAAGAAGTGTGGAGAAGTCTCTAAAAATTAAAAATGAATGTATGATTTAATCTGGTTATATCACTCCTTAGTATATACCCAAAAGACTCATCCTACTGCAGATATACTTGTACTTCCATATTGCTGCTCTTTTCACAATAGTTAAGAGAAGGAAGCAATGTAAGTGTCCCTCAACCGATGAGGAAAATGTGGTAGATTTACATAATGGAATTCTATTCAGTGGTAAAGAAAGATGAAATCAGGGCTGGAGAGATGGCCTAGCGGTTAAGAGCGCCGACCGCTCTTACAGAGGACCCGGGTTCGATCCCCAGCACCCACATGGCGGCCGAGAGCCGTCTGAAACTCCAATTCCAGGAGAACTCCAGTTCCAGGGGAATCTGAGACCCTCTTCTGACCTCCGCGGCATTGCACGACACGGGTGCACAAACCTGCATGCAGACAGTACATTGATACACATACCGAAATAAAAAAAATAAAAAAAAAAAGAAAGATGAAATCTTGAAATTTGCAGGTAAATGGATTGAACTAGAAACTGTTATCTAAGTGAAGTAATACAGACTCAGAAAAATAAATGACATGTATTGTCCTCATTTGTGGATCCTAGCACCAAATCCTTATATGTGAGTATGTATCCTGATGTAACTCCAGGAATCAAGAAAGTGGAAAGGAACAAGGGAGACAAAGGGAAAGAAGGAATCAGAGAAAAGAACACTAGGGGACAGGTGTTAGTAAGGGAAAGTTGGATTCAAATAGGGGCATTTAAATAGGAGTGAGAGGGTTATACAAGGAATTTTTGGATAAAGGGAAAGAGAGCTGGGACCATAAAAGCCTGGTATTATCAAGGGAGAAATGGGGAATATTGGGACACTTTAAATAGGGAAGGCATGGAGGGAGGGTTGACAGGGGGAGAGAGAGAGAGAGAGAGAGAGAGAGAGAGAGAGAGAGAAGATAGATAATGCAATAATGCCTAGATAGTGTAAAAAACTTGAGGGAATCATAATAGTCCAACAGCCTAAAGACAAATTACACATACAATAGCTCTACATGAGTCCATATGCAAAGCTGAAGGCTATGTAACAAGAAACAGTGCCAGACAAAAGAAGCCTTCCTTTGGAAAGAGTAGTCTAAGATGTGGGGCCAGATAAATCCATTATGCTGAATATAAGAGGGCTGGCTCCTTACCCCCCAAAACCTAGAAGGCCAGAAGGAGATGGGAACCACTCCCACTCATCATATTGGACATCTGGCACCTGCAGCTCACCCCCTACAGGAGTGTAGCTTGAAGTGTAGCGTTTCTAAGCTTATCTCTCCTGAGGCATGTCCACCCTGTCCTCTGGAGGCAAATGGCACAAGCCATAACTTGTCTTAGGAGACTACTATATTCCTGCCATAAAACTTAGCCATTGCAGAATGCGCATTAGGTTTTCCCTCTGTCCCACCCACCTCCTGGTCAAAGACCCCACCCAAACTCTATATAAGTGCCTAAAACCCCTGCAGTAAATGAGATTTTCTCACTGACATGACTCCCAGATCTTTCTTCAGTACTGTTCTGGTTCATTCGCTGTCCTGGGTACTGTCCTCTGCTCCCTCCCGCTTCCCTCTTTATGACCCTGACAGTTATGCCATGGCCGGCTGGGCATGACTGCCACACCTAGGGCTTCGAGGGTGGTGACTTGGGAGGCAGGAACCTCACAACAAGGAGAAAGCCAAGACAAGAGAGTCCCAAAATTACACAGGCTATTGCCACAGCCCTTGATTATCTCCCAGAACTTGAACATAAGACCCTATTGTTAAAGACAGAACATTCTTTGGAGACCAGATTTGGAGCAATGGAGCTGGAGCTGACCTGGAAGCAACTTTCCCTAAAGACTAGTTCTCATAGTTATGGAGAGCACCACACAAGCTGCTGAGGGATAATAGCAACTGATGGCCCAACACTAGCTTCCCGGCAAAATGACCAGCACAACATAATTCATTGGTGCAGCAGTGGTACATTTATCTTGGAGGCAATTAACAGCTAGGTTAAAGCTTGGACTTAAAGGCTGATCAATGGGAAGAAACTGATGTGTGGGTACTGTAAACATAGCCAAACACATGACTGGTGATGTCATAGATCTTAGAGAAAATCCCAAGATTGGCACACCCCTAGACTAATGTAATTTCTTACTAAGTACAAAATATGTATCCTTATATTTACAGTCAAGTATCCCATTCATCACTGATTAAAGAAACTTCTTTTGCACCAGAGACTATTATAGAGTACCACAAATGGATACACATAGACATTGTCTGTGAATTTCTCAAGCCTAAGTGGCACATCTACAATGCAACCTCTACACCTAAGACTCACACAACACAGAACAAGGGGTAAAGAGGACACTCATTATTCTCTCAATTCTCATTAATAAAAATCCCTCATGCAACAGAGCACCAGGTACAGAAAAGGTCACAAATAGCCAAAGCATAGAGATTAAGAGTCTGCAGAGTGTGGGTCCTTGGACAAGACTTTTTGTTGTTGTTGTTTTTGTTTTTGTCTTTGTCTTTTCGAGACAGGGTCTCCCTGTAGCCCCAGCTGGCCTGGAACTTGCACTGTAGACCAGGCTGGCCTTGAACTCACAGAGATCCACCTGCCTCTGCCTCCTGAGTGCTAAGATTAAAGGCGTGCGCCACCACGCCAGACTTTTAAATTAAACTTTACCTATGCCAGGCTCAGGGAGCATTTCGGTAAATGGATGGAAAGATTGTAAGAGCCAGGAAGGAGGTTTATGACCATATGGAAATAGAGTCTTACAAGCTCCTGGGACCCTGCTCATATAAACCTACAACAATGGTGTCAGCATGCACAAGCCACATAAAAACTTAAGCAGACAAAAACCCAGCATAGAACTGGGGAAAGGGGCCACAGATCTCAATCTTAGCTGAAGAAATACTGGTAGCTGATTACTGCTGGGTGAGGAAGAGCTGACCATCTTAAAGCAAGGGAGGCTAGATAGGCTGATTAGACCTCAGTAGATGAACCTGCACTAAGGACCATCTAAGAACACAAACTTGACATGATAGGGCTTAACACAAATGACAGAATGTAAGAATTACAATGTGGGGAAGGGTACCAGTGGGGAAGAGATTATAAAGATTATTGATATTGATTGAGATGCTGTGTATGAAATACACAGGAATTCAATAAAATTTACACAAAAAAAGCCATGGAAGGACCCATGTTCCCCACATGCTTTCACAGCTGTGCATGGATCCACATTCATGTACAGAGAACACAGGTGATAGAGAAAAGCAGGATCGTTGGGTGGGAGGTGATATCCCCACCAAAGTGAGTCTGAAATGGAGACAAAATAATTTGAGGGCATCAAACATTGTTACAGAATCCGTCACAGCAGCACATGTGCTTACACGCAGAGTAATACCTCATTAGCCTAGAATATGGCAGGCAAATGGGTTTCACCCTTCATGACATTTCTGATCAATTCTGGTGGCTGCTAAGAACACTAGGTACAGGATTTTCCTGCCACATCCCAGCTCAAGGAGAAAGACTGCTATGATCATATAGCAATCAATGTCCAATCTAGCAGAGTCAAAGGAAGCAGAATCTGTATAGCAAGGGTTTACCCCTTGGAGTAAAGGGAGGGAGAGATAGAATCCTACCTGAAATGTTGAGAAACCTATAAAGCTGTACTGGGATACTATTCATATTTTCAGCTACTGTTTTTCATTACAAAGTCACATAAATCACAAATATGAATGTCCAAAGTTTGAGCTCCAATTTCAAAGTTTCAAACAGTGGACACTTAAAGGAATATTTGATAGGTCTGTCATGAGGGAGATGGTTCTACACCACAGATATGATCTATTGTAATAAACGAGGAAAATATAAATTTCCACTCTCACTCATAACAAACTCTTCTCGAAGCCCTACATATGCACTTTCTATCTCTGTCAGTGACTTCAGTAGATTCTAAAAAGGGAGATCTTGCTTACAGTCACCATTTTCAAAGGAACCAACCTGTGAGCAACTTATCTGTTTGAGGCCGTATCACTGGAGGGACTTCAGCAACTCAGGCCTCCTTGGTGACAGTCAGTTAGCAAATCTACCCGCTTACTGTCCAAAGTGACAGCTTGACTCTGCTGGAGATAATGTTTCCTGAGTCACCCAGATAGGAAGGAGCAGAAGGCAGCAGACACAATGAGACAAAGCCTCTCTGCTGATTTTGTGGCATGCTGCAATCTATAGGAAAAGGCACCACTGATTCAGAAGAGCTGGAACTTTCTGCATATGTCTGATCCTGCAGTGCCACAGACCAGCAGGGGCCTGGAACAAAGACAGTATGACAGTTTCTAAAGACACTTGATCTTTATAAAGATGGCTGCTGAAGGCTTTGGTGGAAGTCAAGGACTGGAAGAAAGATGTCTTGTAAAACAGCTGCCATGGCTTCCTCATCTTGACATATCAGCTTCCGTTTCCAGCTGGAGACAGCAAGCAGATGTTTTTATACCACAAGGAAAGTCGTTTGGGAAACGTCAACAGATGGGGGCTAGATATTAGCTCAGAAAAGTTGTTCTCCCCACCCCTTACATCAAGAGCTGCAGAATCATCCCTGGTTTCTAACATGAAGTGGAAAATTCCCAAAGGGGGTAAAAATGGGACTACCAGCCTAGTTGGAAATGAAATAAAATTCAATTAATTTATCCCAATATATTGGGTTGCTTTGGAATTGTAATAAATCCTGAGTTTGTAAATTTGAGTTTGTCTCTAAAGATTGTGTCACCGAATGTGCCATGCAAAATTATTTTCATCTTGTTGGCATTTTGGCTTCAAAGACCACAGAAGAGTGATTACAGTCTCTCTGAGGGTAGAGGACAAAATGTTGGAGGATCATGTATTCATTTGACATATTTATTGAGCATCTACAGAGGTGTAAGCAGCCACACATTTGGGCCCAACAGTGACTACAACACACAGATGCCCTCACTCAAGAGCATGTGATATGGCTGGGGAGAGACAGGTTAGAAACAAGTATCCCAATCAGTAAGCATGATCTTTTCAAGTAGTGACAATCTACATGCTCTATTAAACATTAAAAGTAACACAAGTGAAGCAATAAAAAGCAATATGAGAGATCCCTTTGGCTTGGTGACTCCTGAAAGAGCGACCCCTAAGCAGGAGGAGGTCAGTCATTAATGCTAGCAGAGGGAATGGTAAGCACATGGTTCCCTGGGCAACCATGGCATGTTCTAGAAACAGAAAGAAAGAAAACATAGCTGTATCATGGTAAGCAGTAAGCGAGAGAGATGAGTCTGTCGAAGTAGGAATGTGTTAGATCATGATATGGAGTCTGGGTTTTAGTCTAAGGCCAATGCCACTGGAAGGTTTTAAGTAAGAGAATGAAAGAATATGAATTATATTTCAACAGCTCACTCTGGTTTCTATCTGGAACATGGATTAAAGAGGGTAAGAAATGACTCATTAGGACAGAAGATGCCTCAGTGAGCAAAAGTGGAGCCGAGAACCCATGTAAGGCTGGGCCTAATAAACACTCCATGTGTTTCTGTGGTAAGGTGGAAGGCAGATAGTGAGTCCCTGGAAGCTCTTAAGCTGGCTAGTCTGGCATAGGCAGCAGTGAACTCCAGACAAGGTGAAGGGCTAAGACTGACACCCAAGGCTGTCCTTTAACTTCCTCACTTTTTACCATAGCACACATGCACCATCATTTACACGCATGACCTTGCACACATACACATCTAAAATAAACATCATATATCACACTCACAAATACATAAATAAATTAAATTAAATTAATAAAAAATGGATATATGTTGATTCTTGCGTGTATGTACGTGAGTGTGCATGCACATGTGTTGTACTGCGGACCAAGCACAAGGATTCGTGAATACTAGGCAAGAACTCGACCACTGAACCACACCTGCAGTCTGGTGTGTATCTTATATGTACATTCTTATACTGAATATGTTGGGAGAACAGCTGAAAGAATATTAGGCAATCATAACAAGGGAAAATTAGAGTTGGCCGAATCACTGGGTGTAAGACAAACCATAATACAAAAAAATCCCATACCATGGTACTTCAAAGAAGACAGAAGTCTGTCTCTTTCTTTATGAGCCCATAGTTGAGCCACAGGATATTTGCATCACAGCCTTGTCATACAAAGATAGCAAGGATACAAGCCACTGAGTTGACCCAGCCAGTCTTTAACTATGATTCCCAACTCTCCATCCCAGGCTAATGCTCTACTTTTGCCACTTTCCAGTTACAAAGAAGCAAAATAACGAAACACTATGAGAAATATCCTGGTCAGTGTCTACTAACTGGGGAGGCAGGGAAGAACTCTGATTTGGAGTATTTACTGACTTCCATGGTATAAATCATTATACTACGACTGATTTCACATTACCAATCTAACATCATCAAATTCAGAGTTGGAAAGAGATGAGTCCTGTGGGCTCCCACAGGTCTGTGCGAGCTGTTACAACAGACCACTGCCTTCCAGGCAAAGCAACAGTTCCTTCCTGCTGTATAAGCTCCTTCTCTTAGTTAATTCCATAAAGAAACTCAACTATGTAGACTACACTTAATAACACTAACCTATAGAGTGTGTGAAAATTCATATACTGGCTAGGAAAAAATTTTAATTTTACTAAAACTCACAAAAAGGAAAAAAAAAAAAAAAACAATAGAGGAAGAGCCCAGGGAATATTTGAGAGAGTGAAATGATTCTACATATCACCACATTTGTCAAAAGGCCATAGCATGTGTAATTGTGTCATTAACTATTCCAAAGAAAGAAGAGAATGGGAATCTTAGGAGTATGTTAAGACTATATACTTTCTGTTCAATTTTCTTGTAAGCTTAAAACTTCTAACCCATAATAAAAACATAGAGGGAAAGAATCATTATGTAAATGTGGATGTATGTGCTCTGTGTTTATGCATGTGTTTGTGTGTGTGCATGTATGAGTTTGGGGAGTGAGGAGGGGGTGAAATCTGGTAGCAGGGAGGGTCATTGACTCGCCACAAACCTCAGGTCTAACAGAGGAAACTAAAAGAGAAATCCTATGGCGGAAATGCTCATTAGGCCTCAGCCAGCCTGCTGCCTGCTCTACAAGCTTACTGATTTGGGACTTGTTAATGAAACCACCTTGTTAGTGACTATCGGCATTTCCAATGGTAGCCACTCTAAGTCACATTCCTCCCAGCCCGTCATGCCATTTGCTCATAATTCTCATTTCTGTAGTAACATTGGAAATAAGCATCTACGTTTGTCCCAGTCTTGGAGAGGGAGAAGCACAAAGATAGAACCTGAGAAGAGCCTCTATTTTCTTCTCTCCTTGTACCAACCCTCAAGACAGATTTTATATATATTATATATTATTATATACTATCATATTTATATATATGTGTGTGTGTGTGTGTGTGTGTGTGTGTGTGTGTGTGTATCAGATTCCCAAGCATCCAGTTTTCTTGCTTTGTAGCATAATAGAATGAATAATAGCTATCCAAAGATGTCAATGCTGAGTCCCTACAAGCTGTATATATGTTCTTCATGTGATAATTAAAAAGGCCCTTTTATAGATGTGACTAAGATAAGGATCCTAAGATGAGAGATAACCTCGGATATTCAAACACTCGAGGTAATCATGGCAATATTTACAATAAAAGGGTAGTAAGGCCAGAGACACACAGGACAAAGAAAGAGGTCAAAAGGTGCTACACAGCACAGCCTGCACTCAAGATGGAGACTGGTTCATGAGTCAAGGAATGCAGGCTGCCTGTGGGTACAACACAAAACAAGGAAACTGATTCTCCCCTCAAACATCCAGAAAGAAGTAATGCTGCCCACCCATTTTGGAATTTCTGACCTTCAGAATACTCATGTTTGTAGATATATGTGATAGCAGTGTGACACTCCATAGGAACTTAGTGCACATACCTTCAACATGAAAATCTGTTCTCCCTTGATCCAGCTATTCCATTGTGTCTCCTATCTTGCTTATCCTTTGTTTTTGTTTTCAGCCTTTGCTTTTCCATACCCTCCCTTTATCCCATAAGAAACCACTCACTCAGGCTTTTGCTGGTTTCTAGAACACCTAGATGCATTCCTTGCTCTTGCTTTGGCCCCCTGACCTAAGCTCTCTATGGGGCTCCAGTTCCCAAAACTTCCTGCTGCTAAGTAGATATGTCAACTCCTTTTATGTAGGGTATCACTAAACCAAAATCAGATGGGAAGCTCTACAGAGTCCCGAAACACTGCTCTGGGTTGGGGTCAGAAAGAGACAGCAATCATTATCATGTGGAACTAATAAAGACCCTAGAGCTGGTCTTTATCTGCCAGAGTTCACAACAAGGCAAAGTACTCCCATGTCACAGATTATACCCTTCACCCCACCATGGTCTCAGATGTGCAGTGCTCTGGGTCATGAGGGGACTCAGCAATAAATTATGAGCACATGAATTCTTAAGCTGGGAAAATCTCTCAAAGGATCTCTCCTTCTGAGGATGGATCATAAAAATCTTAAAGTATTCAAGCAATGAGTTGCAAAGAAGTTTAACAGTCAAATAGTTCCTTTCTCTGTAGCTGGGTAATTGATTCTGATAAAGCCTTCATATTTTTTTAAATTCTTTTGAATTTTGTGATTTTTTTTCACACAATATATGTTGATGGAATTTAAATCCCCTTCCTTATCTGCATCTCCCTTATTGTCTTGCTGCCCAATTTAATGTCCTCTATTATGTGTATATAAAGGCCTATAGAGTCTAATTTGTGTCCCCAAATATCCTTCAGTGTGAGTCTACCCACTGGGGCCTGGCTAATCTACCAAGAATCCCAACCCTCAAAGAGATTCTCTCTCTCCCACCCAGCAGCTGTTGCCAACATTTCCTTAGGCTGGGTTGGGACTTTGTATTCATTTTGCCACATCTATGCTGGGATTTTGTCTGGTTTTATCTTGTGTGGGATTTGTGTATGCTGTCATCATTTACACAAGTAACTGACCTGATATCTGGAAAACTCTATTTCCTTGTAGTCATCTACTCCACTTGGTTTACAATCTTCCCACCCCCTCTTTCACCATGACTCCTGAGCCTTAGGGAGCAGAAACTTGTTATAGATGTCCTATTCAGGCATAACTACTCTACAGCCTCTATTCTCTGCACATTGGCCACTTGTGGGTTTCTGTGTCAAACACCATCTGCCATCTAAGAAACTTCTCTGGTGAGAGTTGAGAGATGCATTAATCTATAGGTATCATTAGGAGTCAGTTTAATATAACTATTTATTTTTTTTTTCACAACATTTTTTTATTGATGCTTTGTGCATTTCATACATCATTTTCCAATTCAGTTCAGGCATATCTCCCCTTCCCTTCACCCCCACCCCCACCCCAACCGAGATCATGCATTCTGCCATGACTGTCCTGCATATCTCTCTCAGTTTTTTTCCATTTTTTAGCTAAGTGATAATCCATGAGTACAAGCATCCTTCATGTAGAACCAATTGCAGGCTGTTGTGCCCAAACCCCACAGCCCCCCCTTCCAGCGGGGGGTGAGGGTTGTATGTTCAATCAAGTTGATCAAATGAGGTCACAGACTACATACTGTAGTTTCACCTCTACACCCCAATGCAGCCCTTACATTTCTACCACGCCCCCTCTTCTGCAGATTATTCCCAGGGCTTAGAAAAGGGGCACAGTGGATGAGAAAGCAGAACAGTCACCTCTCTCTGGAGCTGTTGTCTTGGATTCTGGTCAATTCTGGCTGTTTCCTTTCCATGGGCTGACAGTCTGTCCAGAATAACATTTCGATCTCTACTAATAGAAGCATAGCAATTAGATATATAGGTATTAAGCAGCATAATAGTTATGGTAGGTTACTTTGTTATAGACATATATATAGACAATAGAACTGTGAAAAGGATTACTCTCTGTTCGAAACCAAATATAACCTAAAGTCTTTAAACTATGCGCTTAAGCAAAATATATCAATACAGGAGCTCTGACATCATAATGGATTATTCACCAGGGAGATGTTGGCCAGGGGATCTAAGGCCCCACAAAAGGTAAAGGTCCTTGCCTCTAAACGGGATACCTGCAAGAAGAGAGGCGATAAGACCTGCTGCTGAAGACCTGATGTTAACATGGAAAAAGATGCATTGAGACCACACATGCAAGTGTACAGATGGCCTCTGGATACCAGGAGTGTTACCAAGGGCCACTAAACCAATAAAGCAAATACGGGTCTCCTTGAGTCAAGCAGACTCCACCGTCAGCACCAGCTACACCTCCCTGCCTGGAATAATGTGCAGCAGAGGCAGCCATATGCCTGTATATCCCAAATCTAATTGGCTATTGGCTCTCTCCTTGGAGGAATGACCCATGGCTGTATGCCACAAGCTTACATTCTCTACAGATTAGGAGAATATCATAAGCCACAGTAAGACCCCGTCATATTTAACAGGAAAAAATGTAGTTCGTGGATCAACATCTCATCTAATATAACTATTTAATAGAAAACTAGTAGTATTAGGCATTCTCTTATATCCTGTGACCTGTCTAGCCTCAGGTTTCTAAGCCTGATGTCATTGTCTGATATGGGCTCCATCTTATGAAGCAGAACTTAAATCCAATTAGAGTGGTTGGTTACTCCCACAATATTTACGGCATTATTATTCCAGTGGGCATATCATGGTAAGCTAGTTGTTGTTACAGTTCACAGGATTCAAAGCTGGGCAGGTAGGGTTGATAACTTTTTTTCCTTCCAGTGGCATGCATGGCGCCTTCCAGCACTATGAGCACTAGGCAATAGAGACAAGGTTCTGAATTCAACATCAGCTTGATTTCTCCTTTGTTCTACAGCTAATATATATAGTGTCTTCAACAATAGAGTCTTACCATCCAATTCTGTTGGGTAACAAAGAGTAGGGATAATGGCCATTATTGTTTAGGGAACTATGGGACCCCTGGTCAACAGCTCCTAGAAAAGAAGGCCATTCCTGACACTGAGGGTTTATTTTTTGTCTATGATGTCTAAAAGGGGCAATGTTGCCCTTTTAGAAGGTAACTCTTTTAATCTCTTTTTAATATATATATTCGTTGATGATATATAAAATATATATAGTTTATATATATTATATTATGTATATAATATATATTTTAATATATATTTATATATATTAGAATATATATCTTATATATATATTTAATATATATATATATATATTCTTTTAAAAAGCTTCTAAAGTGGTAAGTTCCCATATGGATTTTTCTTTTTTTTTTTTGTCTTTTCGAGACAGGGTCTCCCTGTAGCCCCAGCTGTCCTGAAATTCTCTCTGTAGACCAGGCTGGCCTTGAACTCACAAAGATCCACCTGCCTCTGCCTCCCAAGTGCTAGGATTTTTCTAAAGACCTTTAGTGTTACTTATACCTCCTTATACTCCCTCCTCTGCCCTGCCCTCCCATCTCCCCCATTTAACTCTTCCTACTCTAGAGTTCTCCTTTCCCCCTTCATATCACTGAAGTCTACCAGCCTTCTCAGTAAATGGTTAATCTAATTATTGGCAACTTACATACAACACAAATGGTACAATAGACTTTATTTCTACATTACTGGAGCTTGAACAGAGGACCTCATGGATGCAATGGAAGTCCTCTGTATCTGAGCTGAATACCAGGCTAGCATAATTGTTTTTGGCTCAGGATGTTTCAGAATGCAGAATTGATTTTTGAAAATTATAGCAATGTTCTAAATGTTAATGCTGAATCATTTCTTTGGCCCATCACAAAACAGTTGAATTCAGCAATAAACACACACAAAATTGGGAAAACTCCTATTTTTCAAGAGCTGTGATAAAAATTGGTACTCCCTACTTGCATCTCTCTGATTCCTTTCCATGAAGCTAGAAAATGGCAAGTGTCAAATATTTCCATTTACTTGAGCCCCACAAGATGGAGCTTTAACGTCTCAGAGATAACACTGAGAAGGAGGCTTCAGAGAGCATGCCAGTCAAATGCCCCAGGTTGATTTCCTTTCAAAGAGCAGAGATGGAGAAGAGGGAGGAGACCAATTAAATCAAACCCTCAGGCACAGGCATCTCATTATAAGCATTCGTGGGGTGGAAACTGCTCTGGATCCTCTCCACTGTGCTCATCTCGGAGTGACTGACCTCCTCTGAATGATCTCCAGGCTAATGACAAAGCATTATTTCTGTCATTCAAACAAGACCCCATTGTCAGTACTGACATTTGGCATTTCTGTAGGTGGTTCATTTAAGATTCCTTCCCCACGGTCATAAACAGAAATCTCACATTAGGTTAAATACAAGGAAACACCCCAACTTCATGAATCTCTAATGATGACGGGCAGGGCCCACTTGATTCGGAAAAGAGAGACACTTGTATCTTTGTCGTTGTGCTCACTTCTGTAAGACAAACTGTACAAGGGCACTCTGCTGGTGCTCAGCTTCAATCTTAAACTACAGTTCCTGAAATGACAAGAAAAGATAACACAGAAAAAGAAAGATAGCTAGTTAAAAAATGGGAACACAAACTTCAATAAAAATTGGCTTAGAGTCAAGCTTGGTGGCACATGCCTTTAATCCCAGCACTCGGGAGGCAGAGACAGACAGATCTCTGTGAGTTCAAGGCCAGCCTGGTCTACAGAGTGAGCTCCAGGCCAGCTGGGACTACAGGGATACCTTGTCTCAAAAAGACCAAAAAAAAAAAAAAAATTGGCTTTGAAAAAAAATGTGAAAAAAATTGAGCTCACTTGTCACCAAAGATGTTTGCGTACACTAAAAATAATTTTTATCTATAAATTCACACACTCCTACTGCTTTGAACATATGTCTATATTTAGATAGGTAAATAGATGACAGAGAATAATAATGGATAGATGATATAGATAGATGATATAGAAAAAGATAAAGAAATAAACATATCCTTGGATAATAGTTGTTGATGATAGATATAGATTATATATAAAAAATTTGATGATATGATAAATACATAATAGATAGATAGATAACAGATGATAGATGATAAAGAAAGGAAAAGAAGGCAGGAAAATAAGAAGAAAGGAAGGAAGGAAGGAGGGAGGGAGAGAGGAAGGAAGGAAGGAAGGAAGGAAGTCAGCCCTGTTCATCTTGGAGTACAAAATGTCCTCATCTTGTGCTAGTGAGCTTATCCACTGTTTCTTAGAAAGAAAACTGGTTATTTACATCAACTTTACAAAAGAACATTTTGAATTAACCAAAGCAGTTCTGAGAAGGTATTTGAGGGCAATTATTCACACTTCATTTGTACAATGTTCAAACTAGTATTATCTACAGCAACACAAACAATAGAAATGATGAAAGGAAACAGATGGCCTGAGTTCCTGGATAACTAGAACACATACACAGTAGATACTATGCAGGCCTTAGTGTGGTCTATAACTATCATCCGAAGACATCATAAAAGATAAAGGTCACCACAATTAAACAAAAAGTTAAATTTAATATATGGTATCCTGTCAACTTGGGGGTCAGGAGAGAGCCTTGAAGGCATAAGAGTTTCTCATAATGCAACTGAACAGTCAGGTTGGGGAACATTCTTATATTCTCATTTTCCAGTTTCACAATGAGCAAATGTCACATTATTACAGAAATACACTTGAAAAATAAGCTATGTTTGAAAAGTAAATACGATTGAAAGTGCAAGGAAAAGGTAGCCCATTTTATACCCCTACTTTTGGGAAACATAAACCCACATCATGTTTTAATCCATATGCAAATAAACTTCATTTTCATATGCAGATATTCATGACTGTAGAGAATATGGCAGCTGACACGGGCTCTTTGATGTGTGCCAATGTCTGCAGAGCTATTAAAAACAGGATTTGTGATAATCCTGTTGACACAACAGAGAGAACCTTACCTATTCCAGACCTCAACTTGAGCACAAAAATATTATAACAAGACAAACAGCATGGGGTGATTTAGCAATTAAGGGAATTACAGCAAGCCGGGCAGGTGAGAAACTCATTTGCATCCGTTTCCAAAGCTTCCAGAACAGATTTCTTTGGTGGGTGAGAGAAAATAAAGCACCACAGACTGATATTTGTGTTGAGAGGCGCTAAGGCGCAGAAAATGCCTCTTTTGCCATTTTGGAAAGGTTGCAGCAATAAAGTGTTACAATAAAATGCTCTGGGATCCCTTACAGTTGATTGCATCCTGGGATAATTTATGAGCCTAGCTGTAGAATGATCTCTTTAGCCTTGTAGAGATAAGATCCCATATCCCAGGGGCTTCGTTCCCATCCAGCCCTGCACAATATTACCCATAACAAATTAAAGTGACTTTCTTTAGAAGGTATGCTTTCAGGAGGTAGTGTTCACTTTCTTTCACTTATCTTTTTTTTTTAATTTTATTTATTTTTGTATGTGTATGAATGTACTGTCTGCATGTAGGTTTGTGCAATTGACGTGCAATGCCGCGGAGGTCAGAAGAGGGTCTCGGATTCCCCTGGAACTGGAGTTCTCCTGGAATTGGAGTTACAGATGGTTCTTAGCCGCCATGTGGGTGCTGGGGATCGAACCCAGGTCCTCTGCAAGAGCAGTCGGTGCTCTTAACCACTAGGTTATTTCTCCAGCCCCAGGTAACTTATCTTACCAAGGTAACTTACCTGAGTAACTCTGCTCTGACTTAAAACTTCTAATAATGTCTTCTGACATCCAATATATAGAATAGTAGAAGAGAGTATATAATTTTCCTTTGTAATTATGGGTCATTTGTAATTAACAAAATCCAAGGATAATCAAATCCCTTACATAAAATAAAACAATATTTACATAAAATAAAACCTCCATACACTCCTCTCCTATGCTTTCAATCATCCTTAGATTATTCATGATACCAAGTGCAATGTAAATGCTATATACATGGTTGTTATTAGTGGTCAGGACAGATGCTTCTTTCTTTTTCATATTTGCAATCTATTATTGGTTGGTTTAGCCTATATGGAACCTGTAAATAGAAAAGGCTGATTATTTAATAATACTTTTGAGTAAAAATTCCTTCTTGGGAGTATTTTAAAGGCCCAGCAACAAGTAATATGACTGACCTGAGCCTAGAGCAGTGCATCTAGGGTTTAACAAAAACTCAGCACACATGTCACACACTTTGAATTCATCCTTTCTTTCCTTCTACATTATCTCATAACCTTAAGAGGGAGGTAGAGGGGGCAGAAACCCTGACAGACAGGGCTAGATTTGTATTGAATGAGTTAATGAGTTAATGCTCAATGTCAATCATCTTGCATGGGCGAGAGTCCTTGGTTTGCAAGGAAGGAACTATGCAAACTATCCCAGACCTTGCTAGCATGTCCATATGACTGAGTCTTTACAGTGATGATGTTGTATAGGTCCCTTGAGTATGGTTTAAACCATACCCTGAACTCAATTATTTAATTTGAAGCACTTGCCTAAGAAACCAGAATCAATTGCTTGTCTCCTAGCAAACCTCAAATTGCACATGACTCAAAGAATCATTCCTGAGCTCACAGTAGTTGGTGTTCAGGCTGTCAGCCCTGGGTGGAGCTACATTACTCTTTCTGCAGGCAAAGAAAATAGCAGATGACCAGGCAATTCGTGAACGTGACTACTGCTGCTGCACTTAGAAATCCTTCTCTTAGGGTGAAAGGCTTTAGCTAGTTCCCAGTCAGGGAACTTGGACCTTTGGAGAAAGGTTCTACTTGTGATAGAGTGAGCTGATTGAACAGATCAGCTGTGTTCCTGAGCTCAAATAGCTGTTCAGTACTTTGAATATAACCCCTGATCCCATGGCACTGAAAAACAGAGCAAGGTACAACAATTTGGAAAACACTATTTAGAAAGTTCCAGTCCTACCTACCTCTAGGGCTCATTTGCAACATAGACTAAATGGACCATCTTTCTCTGGAGTATGAGTCTTTTCTGGAGATGGTTAGGGCCTATTAATGATTATCTATCTGTCTATCATCTATTTATCTATTTAACATGGTTTCAACATCTTTGTAAAGCTCAGGAGACTGTACAAAATATAAGTGCCCATGCATTTTTTGTTATCAAAGATGGCAACTTTCTAATTGAAGTCCCCAGAGACCCTATAATCCAAAAATCAATTAAAAACCATGGCTTTAAGCAGATACAGAGTTTTCCTGTAGGAGGGGCTCAGAAGCAGCATGCTATTGGCAAACAATTGTCTTGAAGCTGTGATTCCACAGCAAGAACACTCACTATATTTACACAGTATGATAAGGATCAATACGAATAGCAAAATCTTCTGAAGGTGCCACACACTAGACACAGAAAATGCTGATGTTCCTGCTGTGGGCCACGTGTCTATGCTATTTTCTAGCCAATGGTGTTTTTAGCATAGAAACCAAAAACACATCCTTGAGTCCAAGGTTCCTAATCCATCCATAACTTCAGTTTGAGATTATGAGACAAAGAAAACAAAAGACCAAAATAACATGGTGCTTCAATTAAAACAAACAAACAAACAAAAGCAAGCCCTAGGCTGGGGAGACAGCTTCATCCCAAGGATGAAGACCTGAGTTCAAATCCCTGGAACCCCATAAAGGAAGGATGTGCTAATACATGTCTATAATCTCAGCTCTCCTACTGAGAGACGGGAAGTAGAGACGGGAGACTCTCTGGGAGTCTGTGGACCTCTAGCCTGGTTTTTACAGTGATGAACAAGAGACCCTGCCTCAAACAAGGTGGAAGTGGAAGATCCATACCCCAAGGTTGTCTTGTGATTTCTACACATATACATGACATGTATCCCCCCAACACATACACACACACACACACACACACACACACACACACACACACACACACACACTAGAAAAAAGAAGCAAGTCCTAGAAACCAGAGGAACAGGTGAAGGACAGCTATGTATAAGGTCAAAGAGCCTTGGAGGAGTGCCTCAAATGACTCTGGACCTTCCATAGGCATCTCTTTCAAAGCTTCTGCTTTCTCACCAAGCCTCTATTTCATCTTGTAAATACACAGTGCCTTACTACCAGCCTATTGACTGAGGTAATGCTTAGAATAAGGCATTGAAGAATGAAACTGGATGGTAACAAGCTTAGCCAGGGAAGAAAGTTGGATTTGCATAATCATGATGTATTAATAATGACAATAATGACAGGCTCTGTTTCAGGCTTCCATGTCAGTTCTCCTGGAGGTGTTAACATCATTATTTCCTAAGAATAATCCACAGGAAAACATCCCAAAGCAAGAGCATATTATTAACAAACTTCTGTCGGGTAATGTGGAACTCAGCATTAAGTGAATGATTGCAAATCATTAAATACAAAACCTTGTTTCCCCTGCAGTCCTCCCTAGAGAGCAGCATTAACTCAGAAAACGTACTTGAGGAAAGTGAATCTTTCCTTGAAAGCATAAATGTGCCACAGACTATGTTTAAAATACTCATGGTCTAGTGCTAAGCCATAATGATCTCTCAGGGGAGTTTCCCAAGAGTTTATCTGGTATAGTTATATGACAAATATTCCCGAGGACTAAGAAAGCCATTGGACAGTGTGGCTATTAAGATGGCCTCAGGAAACTGGCTTGTTATAATCTCCCATTGACCACAATAAAAACAAAACTCCCCCATAGTGACTGGGCTCTTAGTGAAATAGTCTACCATGAGCAGTCTAAACGTCCACTGTTAGGACAATGGTAGTAAAATAGGTAAGTTCGCAAAGCAATTAATGACGTTACCACTGAAAATTGTATTTATGAAGAAAATGTAAGGCCATAAGAAAAAAAGCTTATGATGTAAAAAAATAAGCAAATAAAAGTTCAAAATTGTACACAAATAAAGCATGATTGTAGGTATGTTTAGAAATCAATAACTTCCTTCTCAAAGATAACCCATAGTGGCATTTGAGATATCTAGTGTATTTCTTTATAGATGGATTTTATTTTCTTCTCTATATTTCTATGCTCAAAACAATAACCTAAATATACTATATGCTAAGATTGTTCAGAAAAACAAAACCATTAAGAGAGATGCACATGCTTATTTATTTATTTATCAGCAGCATATTTATAGGAAACAAATTGCATGTGGGGGTATACTCATAGTTTTCAGCCCAAGTCTAAAGGACTAAAAACCAGGGAGACTTGCCACGTGGCTCCCAGTCTAAAGCCGGGACCAGGAGCAAGAATGTTCCAAGTAGGAGGAGAGAGAGAGAGAGAGAGAGAGAGAGAGAGAGAGAGAGAGAGAGAGAGAGAACTCATGCTTCCTTTTCCTCTTGTACTTGGGTTCTGAATGGATTGGAGGGGGTGCTCACATGCCCTGGTGAATGTATCTATCTCCTTTGTTCCTTCCTTATTTTTATTCATTTTTAACGTTTTTTTATTGAAGTTTTGTGCAATTCAATTTCTCAGTCTAATTTAGACTCATTCCGGTTTCCAGGCCCCCCACCCCACCCGAGTTCATACATTTTGCCAAACATGTCTTGCAGCTTTTTTTCAGTTTTTTTTTAAGTTTTCTATGCAGAGGTTTATTGTTTTGGGTTGAAGTTTACTGTTTCAGTCAGTTGTTTGACCCTGTCCTTTTGTTGTTGTTCCCTCCAATTTGTGTTGCTCCAAAATATGCATATATGTTCTTCACAAGTATACCAAAATTATGATGTCTGAAAGTAAGCATGTTTAAGAATTCACATTTTCCCTTTAATTTTATATTACTCTAAAGTATGCATATACACCCTCC
>VZQC01009057.1:63867-94585 GCA_009823505.1 Rhizomys pruinosus | reverse complement strand
ATATATATATATATATATATATATATATATATATGTGTGTGTGTGTGTGTTGCTCCGTTTGCCTTACTATTAGGTATTTGGTGCTAACATCTACAAATGAGGGATAACATTCATCATTTGTTTTTCTGGGATTGTGTTACTTCACTTAGCATAATGTCTTCTATCCCTCCATTTACCTGCAAAGTTCATGATATCATCTTTCTTTACTGCTGCATAGAACTCCATTGTGTAGACCACCACATTTACTCTATCCACTCATTGGTTGAGGGACACTTAGGTTATTTCCAGCTCTTCGCTATTGTGAAGAGAGCTTCAATAAACATAGATGTACATATATCTTTGCAGTAGGATGAGTCTTGTGGGTATATACCCAGGAGTGGTATGACTGGTGGTAGACTAATTTTGAGTCTTTTAAGTGTTCTCCACATTGCTTTCCATAGTGGTTGTATGAGTTTACATTCCCATCAGTGGTGGATGAGTGTTCCCCCTTCCTCATATATTATGGGTCTGTTTAAGCTGCCAAGCTCTTCTTGGTTAAGCTTTGGTGAATTCCAGGATTTCAGATATTCATCCATTTCTCTTGGATTTTCCAAATTTAGTAGAGTATAGGTTTTTGATGCATTCTCATGTGAATGTCTGGATCATTTTGTTGTCTGTTGTGATGTTTCCCTTTTCATCGCAAATTCTATTGATTTGGAATTGCTCTTTCTTTCTTTTTGTTAATGGGCTAGAGGTCTATCTATCTTGTTTATCCTTTCAGCTTTTGTATTCAGTGATTCTTTTTATTATTTACTTTGTTTATATTTCATTGATTTCTGCTCTGATTATTGTGATTTCTTACTGTCTGTTGGGTTTAGGGTTCATTTGTTGTTTTTTCTCAAGTGTTTTAGCTGCAGTGTTAGTTCCTTTATTTGTCCTCTTTCTGAGGGCTTTAAACTTCCCTCTTTGGACTGCTTTTAAAGTATCCCATAGGTTTTGCTGTCTTGTATCGCCTTTTTTGTTTAGTTCCAGCAATGTTTTTATTTCTTTCTTTATTTCTTCCTTGACCCATTCATTATTCAGGAGCATCTTGTTTAGTCTCCATGTGCTCTTGTAGATAATAGGGCTTATTCTGGTGTTGATATTGAGCTTTACTGCACTGCGGTCTGATAGAATGCATGAAATTATTTCAATCCTTTTGTATTTGTAGAGATTTTTTTTCTATGTCCGAGTATGTGGTTGATTTTGGAGAATGTTCCATGGAGTGCTGAGTAGAAAGTATATTCTCTGATGTTTGGGTGGAATATTTGGTAGATGTCTATGAGGACCATTTGGCATATTGTATTATTCAGATCAGATGTCTCTCTGTTTATTCTTTGTCCAGTTGACCTATCTAATGGGCTTACTGGGGTATTGAAATCCTCCAGAATTAGTGTGCTGGGATTAATCTGTGCCTTGAGATCCTGTAGAATTGTGTTTATAAAGTTCGGTGCACCAGAGTTTGGTGCATATATATTCATGATTATGAAATCTTCATGGTTAATTGTTCCTTTGATAAGGATGTAGTGGCCTTCTGAATAGTTTTACTTTGAAGTCTAGCTTGTCTGATATTAGAATAGCAACTTCTGCTTGCTTTTTGGTACTGTTTGCTTGGAATATTTTTTTCCATCCTTTCACTTTAAGTTAGTGCCTATCCTTGAGGGTGAGATGGGTTTCTTGTAGACAGCATATAGATGGGCTCTGTTTCCTGATCCATTCTCCCAGTCTATGTCTTTTGATTGGGGAGTTCAGCCCATTAATATTTAAGGTTATTATTGAGTGATGTATGCTGCTTCCTTTTACCTTATTTCTGTTTGCATTGGTTTGTATTTCTGCAGTTATACTTTTATTCATTATTCTCTCTAGCTGCTTGGGGAAACCTGCTCCTTTTCTCTGACCTTTGAATTGCTTCAAGTATTTTCTGAAGGATTGGTTTTCTGGACATGAATTCTTTCATCTTGTTTATGTCATGAAAGATTTTTCTTTCTCCTTCAACTATAATAGACATTTTTGCTGGGTATAGTAATCTGGGTTGGCCTCCACAATCGTTTAGTACTAGAAATATTTTTGTCCACGTTCTTCTGGCTTTCATCGTTTGCACTGAAAAGTCAGCTGTAATTTTGATGGGTTTTCCTTTATTTGTAACTTGTTGTTTTTCTCCTGAAGCCTTCAGTACTTGTCTTTGTTTTGGCATCTAGAGTTTTTACTATGGTATGGCATGGGGTATTCCTTTTCTGATCTTGTCTATTTGGTGTTCTATGTTCTTCTTGTATTTGTATGGGTTTGTCATTTTTTAGTTTGGGGAAATTTTCTTCTATTATTCTGTTGAAGATCTGATCAATACCTTTGTCTTAAGATTCTTCTCCTTCCTCTATCCCTATGATGTGGAGGTTTGATCTTTTCATAATGTCTCATATTTCCTGATTGTTCCACTCTTGTGACTTTTTTTTAAATTTGTCACACTCATACTCTTTGAGCATTTTAGTTCTTCCACCTTGTCTTCCAGTGTTAATATTATACTTTCTGCTTCATCCAATTGGTTACTGAGGCTTTCTCCCATCTTTTCCTGCTGATTGGATGAGTGTGCAATTTCCTTTTTCATTTCATCCTGTGATTGCTTTAGTATTTCCAGTTCCTTTAGAGTTTGTCATTCTCTCCTTCTAGATCCTTGATTCCTTGGTAGGTTTCCTGTTTCATTTCAGTGTGGGATCTTTCAGTGTTTCCACTTCATTTCTGAGTTTGTCATTTTCTACCTTGATTTCTTTGAGTACGTCTATTATTGTTCTTTTTTAATTTTTTAATTTTTTATTTTTAATGTGTATGAGTGTACTGTCTGCATGTAGGTTGGTGCACCCATGTCGTGCAATGACACAGAGGTCAGAAGAGAGTGTTGGATTCCCCTGGGACTGGAGTTAAGGACAGTTCTTACCGCCATGTGGGTGCTGGGAATTGAACCCGGGTCCTCAGCAAGAGCAGTCAGCACTCTTAACCACTGAGCCATCTCTCCAGCCCCCTATTATTGTTCTTTTAAGATCTGTGTCCTGAGTTATCTCCAAGGAGAACTCATTGTTAGCGTCTTCTATAGGACCAATATATTTTGGTGGGGATTTATTTTCTCATGTTGTTGATTTTCCTTTGTGCTCTTGGCATTGGATTTGAGTTGTTGTTTATAATCTGATGTGAAATTCAAGAGCTTCTTCATTTGGTTGAAGGCCTGTTCCTCTAGATTTGAAGGTTTGCTGTCTTCTCTGCTACTTTGTGCTCCGAGTCACCTTTTCTGTTCCCACCACAATAGCTGCAAGGGGCATGGGAGAAACTGGTTTTTGTCCACCCAATCCTGTCACCTCCAAGGTATCCTAGGGACTTACTGGATCTGGTCTGAAAGTTGGAGCAGCTCTAGAGACCTGGGCACAGTCCCTGGTCCAGATGGGATGACAGCTGGGATGCTCAGAGGTGTGCGGGGACTTACTGGGCCTGGGCAGGAAGTTGAAGCAGCTACAGATACCTGAGCACAGTCCCTGGACTGGTTGGGATGACAGCCCCTTATTTGTAGTCTTATTGGTGTATATTCATTGCATATAGTAAGGGGTTTCATAAAGATATTCTGTAGAACTTTATCATGTGCTTTCCTACCTCCCTGCTGTTACCTTCCCCATCTTTCAACACTCAGTCTTCTTCATCTCCCTAAATTTCTTTCTACTTGTGTGTCTTCCTTTTTAATCCTACTTAAATGTCAACATCTCCCAGAAACATCTTCACACATACATGCAAAAAGAACATTTTACTAGCTATCTGGGCATCTCTCTTAGTCCATGCAAGATGACAAAAAGTTAACCATAAAAAAAATACCACCATGGTATTCCTTCTGGTCAAGAAATAACTTTTTTAAATGTAGATGTCTGGAAGTAAGTAGTTTTTCCTAATAAAAGGAGGACTATGCTCTTCACCCAGCATGGTCCTCTTCCCATCGGTGGAATCAAGGGAAGGAGTGGCAGCTGCAGTGACAGCAGGGACTTCAAACACATTGACATCCCTCTCCCTAGATCTTCTTTCAGATAACCTAAGTCCAGAACAGAGCACAGTAGAACATAAATGCCCTCGTCCTGTTCTCCTAGTGAAAATTGCTGCATTTATGGAACCCAGAGTTTGCCTACTTGTGATTTCCTAAAGACTCCAGAGGTGGAGCACAACCAAGTGTTGGTACTTGGAAACCAGTGTGAAGCAGAATCACATGGATGGGTCTGAGCATACAAATTTCTGGGGGCTGGAGAGTTGGCCTAGCAGTTGGGAGCGCCAACTGCTCTTGCAGAGGACCCAGGTTCAATCCCCAGCACCCACATGGCAGCTGAGAACTGTCTGTAACTCCAATTCCAGGAGAACTCCAGTTCCAGGGGAATCCAACGCCCTCTTCTGACCTCCACGGCATTGCATGACACGAGTGCACAAACCTACAAGTAGATAGTACATTCATACACATAAAAAGTAAACAAAAATTTAAAAAAATTACTTTGCAGGGGCTGGAGAGATGGTTCAGTTGTTGAGGGCACTGACTGCTCTTACAGAGGACCTAGGTTCAATTCCCACTACTCACATGGTGGCTAACAACTACCCATAACTCCAATTCCAGGGGAACCAACACCCTCTTCTGTCCTTCCTGAGTCTGTCCTTCATGAACTTTGCACAACATGGGTGCACTTGCATACATGAAGGCAATATACTCATACACACAAAATAAAAATAATAAATAAAAAGGAAATGACTTTGGAACCTGGGAAGATGGCTCCATCAGTAGAATTCTTGCCTTGCCATGAAAGCATGAAGCTCTAAGTCCAGATCTTCACATCCACAAAAAAAGGCAGGCGTGGTGCTGTGCACCTACAGTGTTAGCACTAGGGAGGTGGAGGAAGAGGATCGCTAAGACTTGCTGGTGATCCAGCCTAGCCAACTCAATGAGCTTCAGGTTCAGAAAGATAGATTGTCTCAAAAAATAATGAGGAGAATGATAAAGGAAGACACCTGACATCAACTTCCAGCCTCTACACGCATGGTTATCCATGTGCATAAGAACATGGACACACACATGCACACACACACACACACACACACACACACACACACACACACAGAAAGCAGGACTCCATGTCCATAGTCAGTAGCTGCTTAGTCTGGTTATGAGTATTCACAAATCTTTTCCAAGTCATGCAACAGGAGAATGGACATAGACTGAATCATGGGAGAGTTATGGCTTTGCCAGTTATGAATTATGTGGCCTTGAGCAGGTGGTTCAACCTCTCTGACTCTCAATCCTCACTTGTAAAATAATATCTGTCCCCAGAGGGTTGAAGGTATCAAATGAGATCATATAAATAAAATACTGAAGACAACCATCTGTGTGCTTTGGCGTCGGTTATCAAATCAGGTGCTCGTCCCCATTCCATCAGCTGGGAGAACATATTGATTCAAATGGCAGCATCTGTCCATGGTTGAGAGCCCACTGCAGATACCAAGGGAAAATGCACTGATTCAAGAATGACTTTAATTAACAGCTCAAGTTAGAGTTACCAATCATGCAGGGAATCCAAACTTGAAAAACCAGATAGAGGCTGGTGTGATGGGAGATGGCCCTTGAGGACAAAATATTTGAACTGTGTCTTGAGGGCTATCTTTGTTTCTGTCTTACTAACAAACAAATTCATTCTTGGCAAATTTGGCCAAAGTGATCTACCTAAATTAAAGTCCATTAAAAGAAAGTATCAAATTTATTTCATATATATATAGTCTCTCTCATCCCTCTCTTCTCTTTCTTTTCCATTCCACTCTTCCTTTACTTTCCTGGATCAAAGATGATGACTTCTATGTAAGCCCTCAAACAAAGAAGAAGATTTCAAACAATGCAAAGTACCAGAAAGATACAAAGCAGGACAATGAGTGATTCTACCCAGGGTAGTCTCCAAAGACCTCTTAGAAGAGAGGTCCAAGTGATGAAGAGACTTGTCTCCTTATTCTTGTGAGACATTATCACTCACCTCTCCTGGAAGAATTAGACATACCACAGCATGACATGTTTCCTTAAGGTTCTGTTATCCAACAAGCACAACTGAAGACCCAACACAGGCCATTTTGTGGCAAGGGTGATACTGCAATGGATATAACACAGGTGAGCAAAGACATGACTTCTTATGCTGTGTTACACTTCTCATTTTAATTGTCTTTCATTCTCCTAGCTATATGAGAATACACAAGACAAACTGTTATGGCTACACAAAAAAAGCAACGGCTCCTTTCTGAAGAACCATGAGGTTTCTAAGAGGTTGCAGTAGATATTGGAGGAAGAGTAGGATTCTCTGGGCAGTGCAGAAGAGTGGAGCTGAAGGAGAATAGGAGATCCTTAGTTCTGAATTAGGCAGTCAGGGGAAGAGTCCCCAGTCTAGGGGAGAGAGGAGGCTCTAGACTAGATCAGCTTTTCTCCAATTACTCTCACTTGCATCCAAGATGGCCTACTTCCCACATGTTTGGGGGTGTATCTTCCCTGCTCTCTCCAACTCCCTTTGGTGGGAATTTCAAATTCCCTGCCTATGCTCTACCCAATCAGGCACCTACTTTCATACAAGTGGACCAACAAACAACACGCATCCTAACTTGTCCAATACAAAGAGGTAAATGGGAGGTCAGTCCTGTCCCTCCTCCTACCATGTAGTATATAAAAGCCCAGACTCTCTAGTAGATGGATATACAGATGCTGCTCTAGCTCTGGCCCTCTCCCTTTGCAGGGAGTCTGAATCTCTTGCTGTATAAAGTGCCACTTATGCTTCAGAAAACCTTGATTGTGCCCTGTGACTGCAAACTTACCATCTTGTAATACTTTACCTGGTGAAGAAAAGAACCCAAGAACACACACTTAGCCAGCATCAGAGTTATCTAGCCAAGAAAATACATTTGTGCATGGGATGACAGTCCAGGGAGCATCTCTAGGAAGAAGAAGAAGAATATGCTGATTAATCTAATGTGTCAGTTTGGCCAAGGATCAGGTGAAGCAATGAGCCCAAATCAAAAACTCTGTCTGTGAGGGTATTTCCAGCTGACGTGAGCACTGCCTTTTCCTCAAGGCAGAGGAAAGAATTCATCTGTTTTGCTTCCTGCCTCCATCATTAAGCTAGGACATCATATTCAATCCTCCTCAGACCTTGGCTGTGGTGAAATCCATAGCTCATCTCCCTCTCAGGGCATCATCTTGTAAGCGGAAGATCATGGAGTCCTTCAATGTCCACAATTGCATGATCCAGTTCTTCATAATAAATACAAATCTCATCATGATATATCACTAGTTCTGGTTCTCTGGAAATCTTTTAATGCTACAAAGGAATTTTGTATAACATGGGACTGGTAAGACCACCAGAGTTCTAATGACAAGAAGACATGGATGCCTTACTAAAGCTGTGGGGCTTATATTATTCAACACTGTGGGGCCATAGAGGGTGCTAAGCTAGTAGGTGGGATGGCAAGATGAAGTATTGATGAACATATATTAATTGTGGCAGTTGGAGGAAGGGAGACTGATCATTCCACCAATTCAGGGAAGTAAAGTGAAGTCTGACTGGGCCATCATTTTGCAAGAATGCACCAAATATCCCCAGTGTGACAGACATTTAGCTGATTGAGTTATGTGATGAATTGTATAAAAGACAAGAGACATGCAGGTATTCAAGGAAGATGATTAAATTATAGTCATCAGAGTATCCAGGAAGCCTCCTCCTAAATTATCTTGCACTAACTTATTCATGCTGTCATTCATCTTCCACTCAACAACTTTGAACTGAACATGTCCTGTGTTCAGGATGCAGAATTTGGCTGGTGATGTGAAGTGTCAAGGCTAGCCATGCACCAATGCTGAGAAGCTGGTCTCCCAAACAGATCACTGCCGAATTTGTTGTAGCTCTATGATAGAATCTAGATGAAGAGCAGCTGATCCAGTATAAGGGCAAACTAGTAAGAACCGGTGAAGTCTGAGCAGAAGCAGAGGAGCGGAGGGAAATAGACAGGGTAAGGAGCAGGAAAGGATGCTTCAAGTAGCAGTGCTGGGAAGAAAGGCCTAGAAGGGAAGCAAAGAGACAACACAGCCAATGCACGGGCTTTGATGCAGCAAAGGGTAGGAGAAAAGCCTAAAGGGGTAAACAAAGGACAGTTTTTGAATTTCTGTGAAAGAGGTAGTGAAGAGCAGGGGAGATGGCTCAGACTGTAAAGTTCTTGCCATGCGAACACAAAGATCTTCAGCTCCCATATTAGAAACCCAGGTATGGTGGTGTGCATCTATAATCCCAGTACCTGAGAGACTGAAACAGGAGGTCCTCTGGGACTCTAGCCAGCCAGTCTAGGTGAATTTGAGCTCTAGGTTCAGTGAGAAACCTTTACTCAAAAACTAAAGTAGTGAATGATAGGGGGAGATATCTAAAGTCAACCTCTGGGCTCATAGGCATACAAGGCTCTTCCCATGCATACACACATACACACACATGAACATGTATACAAAGATAGAGAGATCTGAGAATGCTCTCTCTTTCCTCTCTCTCTCTCTTTCTCTCTCTCTCTCTCTCTCTCTCTCTCTCTCTCTCTCGGGAAATTATACTTCAGGTATAAAACTTGAGATCTTAGTAAAAAGACAAAAAGAAAAAAGAAAGAACACTGTTGCTTGGCCTGTCTTCAGTTCTTACTGGCAAGTGCATTAACTCTGTGGCTGCCACTGCTTTTGCCACTCTTCAAAGCCATAAGACACAGCTTTTTAACCTTCCAATATGGACTGAAGACTCATGTCTCTCCAAGAATCCTCCAAACCTTCAATGCCAGATAGGGACTACTAAGATACCCAGCTTGTGGACTAAACAGCTACAGGGATTTCAACCTCATCATAGTATAGTTGGACTCCCTGGGCTGTATCTTGCAGGCCAGTGCAGGGGGGATCAAGACAGGCTGGGTGCTTAATGGACTTCATTTGGGGGACCATGGGAGGGAAAGACTCCAGTGTGAAACACAAGGGCAGGATTGATGGTTGTTTGGGCTTGCCAAAGAGGAACCCCTGAGCACTTCCTTAAGGAAAACAAGACATATTTTAGCCAAAAAAAAAAGAAAAAAAAAGTCCTCTAATTCAGGTGATATGGGTATATATCTATGTGTATATTTATGTATATAACTATACATATATATATATGTATGTATATATATATATTGAAGTTAGAGAGAATAACAACAACAACAAGTTAGAGAGAACAACAACAAGTTAGAGAGAACAACAACAACAACAAAAGAACTGGGGAAAAACTCTGGAAAGACTCAGAAAAAGACGCAAGACATTTAGAGTAGAGTGCAGGGACTCAGGTGGGGTTGGGGGCATGGAAAGGGAAGGGACTCTAAATTCATTCAATTGAAAAATGATTTATGGGAAAAGTTTAATAACAATAAGAAAATCATGAGAGAGAGAGAGAGAGAGATAAGAAGGGAAAAACAGAAAATTCAAGATGATGATGGAAAACTCATTGTGTATTTTGTTAAAGAGTGAGTCCCCTGCTGCCTACCCTTTGGTCAGATAAAAACCATTTCCCAAGAAAGAAAAGTAAAGTGTTCTTTTATTCTCCATTTTCTCTTTAGTGCCAACTGGTGAATCAATATGTCTGGTTCCCAATGGAAGCTATTTCCTTCTGAGCACATTTGCTTTACATCACACAATGTGTGGCTAGGGGAACTTACTCTTTCCTCCATTTAAGTCCATCTTTTTTAGGCTGTTACTCACCTGAGCAGGATGGCTTTCCCATGGATATTAAATTTACAGGCTTTCCCTCAAATGCCATAAACTCTAAGAATCGTGGGAAATTCCATTATGACCAACCAGAGTAGCTCTACTTCAGCCACTTGAAAGTTTTGAATAATAATGGGAAAAGCTGCACAACATGGAGGCAGCCCGAAGCTTTAATAGAACCTTCACCCTTGGGCAGAAGTTGCAAATATCGGTTATCTGGCCTCCTGTTGATAATTAACAAAGTGTTGAGATGTCAATTTATCCCTTCCTATGAAACCACTTATCAGTTCATCAATAAACGGAAGCCAGGACCATTTGGATTAAGTAGACATTCCTGTTCCCTCCACCTTTAGCAGCATATATTTGTTTCTGGCAAAAATAATTTTAAAGGGTTTGTTTTCATTTACATAGTTAATACATCTTATTCACATGTACAAGACTGAATATTTATACAACTTTCTTAAAACCTATGTTTTAAGTGGATAACTGATAACACATATTTTAAAGATCAAAGTTTCAATGGTAGAGAATGGAATTATTGAACTACATCAAATATTTTCATCACCCTCTACCACTGGGCTGTCTATGTAATCTTTGGTGCTTTGTGTAAGAAGAAGAGAAGATTTGCACAATCAACTCATAATTGTGCTTTATTCTTGGTTAGCATAAAGCCTGGCACATGGAACTGTTTGTATTCATTGAGATATTTTAAATGATGACAATATCTTGGGCATGTAGATAGAATTAAGAGATAAGTTAGGCCAGTTGATTTGAAATATTCATAACCATAAGATATTTTCTTCAAAATAAAATTTAAAGATAAACACGTGGAATCTTTGATCCAAACCATACACACTTAGCACCTTACTATTTTGTCCTTTAAAAATGCTCCAACTGCATCTGGAATTTTAGAACAAAACTATAAGTATCATGGTCTCGAAGATCCCTTTTTACCCAGCAAGGATGGACCCTCCAGCTGACTTTGAGCCCCTCATCTCCTCTACTATAATTCCAGTCCCATATTCATGAGAAAGAGGGAGGGAAAGAGGAAGATTAGCACCATCCACTTTCAGATTAAGTTAATCATATCACTGTCATGTATTCAATAATCCACATTTGTTGAATGCACAGTGCAAATATAAAACAGTTTATCTATGATTATTAAATTGAATCTTCTTTTCTCAAATCATCCTTGTGTGCCCTGTACAGACCTTGGAAATTGGCTCCCCAATCTCAATTTAAGTCCTCATTAGAAATGAGTTTGCAAATTACTACTATTCCATCTCCCCCCACATTCCAAAATTCAGACCTGAGAAGTAACCTGCAAAGGGATGGAGCATGGTCTGCCTCCTCTCTCTTTCCTCTTCTTTTAGGATCATTTCCCCACTGGTCTAATCAAATAGGAATTGTTAATGAGTAGACTCAGGCATAGCTGTTCACTTAGCTGAACTGCTATTACCTATTTGGATCTTCATGGTAACTGCTAATCACCTATTTGGATGCCTTGGTAAACAAGATTTCCAAATCCATAGTGTCCTATGGGATCCATGAATTAAGTTTGGCGGGGGGGTTCTGAGAGTGTCTTGTTTTTTGCACAAGGAAAATCCGTCCCAGCCTGAAACCCTCATGATTCTTCAATAGTTTCAAATCTGGTATTTTATGGCAACTGGCCCCAGGCCAATAAGACGTAGCAGCATGGCCCCTACTCTGCTTCCCTTCCACTCGGGCACAGGCCCACCTTTGCTCATCGCACTCCAGATCTCTGGCCTACCCTCTTAGTCCAGACCTGCCCACAGCACCCTGATCTCCCACATTCAGACCAGCTCAATCCTCCTGTACAGCTTGTTAGACTCTTCACAGGCAATCTCCACCTCCATCTTGCTTTTAGATTCCTAAGAATAGCCTTCCAACCAAGCTCTCCCAACCCCCACCTTGCCTTGGGTTTTGGAGACCAGCCTTATTCCCTGGAAAGTCTGATCCTTCTCTCACTGCACCTTGACTCACCTACAGCCTGAACAATGCCAATTTCCCCAACCATATATCCTGTTCTCCTTCTAGCCTTGGGCACAGCCTACACTGAGACCATCTGCGTCCCTTCCCGCTGTTGCAGGACTAGGTTTCTGTGCCTGTTAGTAAGGTCCTAGACATTTGAACACCCGAACACACCCTCCACATAGTAATCTTATCACAGTATGCTTTGCCTACTGGCTAGTAGGGCCTCAGACCTTAGGAAGAACATTAAGAGTATATAATTGGCACCTGACTTGGGCCTCTGAGGGAACTCCTGAGTAGCTGGGCTAGAGCCATCTTGTCCCTCCAATGTAAAATCAAAAGAGATAACTTGAAGCCTAGACCAACCATCTATTCATACCCAATAAGAAAATAACCAAGGAATATCAAATATATAAACAGAATCACATTTCAACTCAACAAAAGAAGATGTAAGTCTCAGACCAGGATCACAAATAACAAAAGAAATCCACATGCCAAAATCACAACAACAACAACAAAAATAAAATGAAAAACCCATATATGTCCCCACCAAATGCCACCAGTTCTACAGAAGAGTTATGCAATAAAAACCTACTAGAGATAACCTAGTACACAAAATTTAAAAGAACAATCATAAACATGATAAAAGAATTTGATGAATTTAAAGAACATATAAACAAACAAATCAAAGAACTAAAAGACGATAAGGATATACTTCTGATTGAACTCACAAAAGAAAAGGAAATATTGAATAAAACAAAAGGTGAAATAAAGAAAGAAGTGAAACATTCAATAAGTCCATTAGAAATGTCAGGAGAAAGCCACAGCAATAGAATGAGTGAAATGGAAACGAGAATATCAAGACTAGATGATAATGTTAAATAACTGGACCAATCAAGCAAAGCTTACTATTAAAAAAAAAAAAACACAGGAATGTGATATGCAGGAATTTTGGGACACCATGAAAAGACAAAGATTACACATCATAGGAATAGAGAAAGGAAAAGAATCTCAGAATAATGGTACTGACCAGATCTTTACCGGGACTGTGGAAGAAAATTTTCCAAAATTAAAAAACATGCCCATACAAATACAAGAAGCACATAGAACACCAAGTAGACAGGACCGGAAAAGAATTTCCCCATGGCATATCATAGTAAAAACACTGAAAATACAGAACAAAGAGAGAATACCAAAAGCTGCAAATGAAAAACAACAATTCACATATAAAGGAAAACCCATCAGAATTACAAATGACATTTCAGTGCAAACTATGAAAGTCAGAAGGGCCTGGACCAAAGTATTCCCAGTTCTAAATGACCACCAATGCTAACCCAGAATACTCCGCCTAGCAAAAACTATCTACTATAGTTGAGGGGGGAAAATTTTCCACAACATGAATAAACTGAAACAGTTCATGTCCACAAAACCAGCCCTTCAGAGAATACTAGAAGCAATACAAGAAGCTGAAGAAAGGAACAACTATACCCAAGGGGCAACAGTAAGATATTAATTAAAGTTATAACTGTGGAAACACGAAGTGTTAAAGCAAAAATGTAAACAGAAATTAAAATAATGAGAACTAATACACATCTTTCAATAATAACTATAAATATTAATGGACTGAACTCCCCAGTCAAAAGACACAAGCTAGTTGACTGGATTAAGAAACAAAATCCATCTTTTTGCTGTCTTCAAGAAACCCATCTCATCTCCAAGGACAGGTACTACCTTAAAGTGAAAAGATGAAAAAAATATTCCTAGCAAATGGCATTAAGAAACAAGAAGTTGCAATTCGAATATCTGACAAAATAGACTTCAAACTGAAACTAATCAGAAGAGATAAAGAGTGTCCCTTCATTCTTATCAAAGGAACAATTAACCAAGAAGATATTATAATCATGAACATATATGCACCAAATTCTGGTGCACTCAGATTCATTAAATACAATACTACAGGACTTTAAGAGACAGCTTAACCCCAACTCACTAGTAGTAGGAGACTTCAATACTCCACTGTCTCCATTAAACAGGTCAACCAGACAAAGAATAAAGAGAGAGACATCTGAATTAAGCAACACTATACATCAAATGGATCTAACAGATAGCTACCAAATATTCCACCCAAGCACCAAAGAATATACTTCCTATTCAGCACTTCAAGGAACTTTCTCCAGAATTGACCACATATTAGGACGCAAAACAAACGTCAACAAATACAAAAATAATTTAAATAATTTCATGCATTCTATTAGACCACAGTGTAATAAAGCTTAAAATCAACACTATAAGAAACCATAGTAACTTCAGGTGCTCATGGAAATCAAATAACACAGTACTGAATGGGTCAAAGGAGAAATTAAAAAAGAAATAAAAGTATTTCTGTAATTAAACAAAAAGGACAGTACAATACAACAAAAGCTTTGGAACACTTTAAAAGCAGTCCTAAGAGGAAAGTTGGAGGTCATGCGGAGATTTTTCTACAGGTGAGCAGAATCTAGCTGGTAAGCAGATGGACCAAGATAGGACCTCCAAAATTTTAATAACATATTTCTTTAGTGGCCATACAGAGATTTTTCTGTAGGTGAGCTAAATTTGGCTGCTAAGCAGGTCAGGACTTTTATCTCTCTTGCTATCTTGCTTCAAGACATTTGAGACCATAAACCACTTGCATCCCAAACTAAAAGAAAAAAAAAAAAAAGTCTAAAGGACATTTCTTTCCTAGACCTTTTGTCAGGCTTTTGCAGGTTTTTTCTCCCCCCACAGGTAAGAGAAAAGAGGAAAGAGGGGCCTGGAATCCGGACATCAGGCCCATTGGGCAGCAAGCAATGCTTAGACCATGTGGTCACAGGGTAGTTGCTTTTCTAACTAGATATAAGCATTGTAAATTTCAGGGAACAAGGAGAGTCACATTCCATGCTCAGGTAAGACATGTATTCTCAGCAACAGCCCAAGGATGTGTGAGCTAGACAGAGCTCCCCATTTATTTCTGCTGCCTTCACGAGTTTCTTTTCCAGTAGCGGCTTGTATCTAGGAATGAAGAGATTCAGAGGAAATTGCTTTGTTTCACAGCTGCAATAGGTGGTGAGTGACATGGACTCCCTTGTTTTGATTTCTTTGCTTTGCTTTTCTATTTGGGGCCTACCTAGCTGAGAGTAATTGCTCCTGTTACATCAAGTCTAATTTAATTGGATGCTATTCTAACAGTGAAAAGGGGTTTCTGTAGACATTTAATCTGTGTGATACATGAATCCTACAGGATTTGTATCCTAATGGAGATGGGATTATTATATCGTGGAGCTGAGCTCACAAAGGTAGCCCTGTGGGTTGATTGCCATCATGGCCATTGACTTCACCAAGGGAGAGGCAATCATGTGATCTGGTCTCCATCTTGGTTGATTACATCAGTAATATGGGGATAGCCAGATGTCTTGGTTGCCATCTTGGACAGTAATATTTTCAAAATGGCAGAGGCCCCTGTGACCTTGCCACCACTTTAATCCAACCACATGCCATAATTCAAAATGGTGACACCCAAGAACTTATTGGTCCTACTGAATTCTTTTTTTTTTTTAAATCAAATTGTCTTTTGATGGTCCTACTGAATTCTAAGGGATAAGAAGCTGGGAATTCCCTGGAAAGCAGGCTTTTAATTATATGTCCCAATCTTCTTGCAAGTTATTTTTGTTTCATCAGTTTTCATCTTGGATGCTTGATGGGATTATAGAAAAGCAAGAGTTCCAACACAGTCTCTAGTGCCTTGTAACAATTTCAATGCATTTTCATGTTAGGCTAAGGGAGTAATGCAAGGTCTCCACAATGGGAGTTAAATTTTTATCATTGATTTGACTTGTTTCTAAACGTTTTGGATTGTTTGGGGTTTTAACTTCTTGTTTGATATAGTTACTGTTTTTTGTAAAGATGACTATTTAAAACTTTTACATTGTTTTACATGTTTCCTGGCATTTAAAGGGAACTACTATGGTTTCTGACTTTGCATGATGTATTTACCTATTTTTAAAGGAATCACTTTGGATTTTGATATATTTTATATATTTGCTGATTTCTAAAAGCTATTATTTTAAATTCTTAAACTGTTTGCACAATATATTTTTCAGTTTCTAAATGCAACTTACAGTTTTCTAGCCATACACCTCCAAGACTAACAAGATACAAAGTGAGCTGATCCTTTGTGATAGCTACACCTGCAAACCCATGCGCATTTACAGTACTCCAGGGCCAGACCCTAGAAGAGAGCTGATCCTTTGTGAGGGCTACACCTGCAAGCCCATGTGCATTTATAGTACTCCAGTGCCAGACCCTAGAAGAGAGCTGATCCTTTGTGAGGGCTACACCTGCAAGCCCATGTGCAATTACAGTACTCCAGGGCCAGACCCTAAAAGAGAGTTGATCCTTTGTGATGGCTACACCTGGAAGCCCATGTACATTTACAGTACTCCAGGCCGAACCTAGCAGAGGGCTGATCCTTTGTGAGGGCTACACCTGGAAGCCCATGTGCATTTACAGTACTCCAGGCCGAACCCTAGCAGAGGGCTGATCCTTTGTGAGGGCTACACCTGGAAGCCCATGTGCATTTACAGTACTCCAGGCCGAACCCTAGAAGACGGCTGATCCTTTGTGAGGGCTACACCTGGAAGCCCATGTGCATTTACAGTACTCCAGGCTGAACCCTAGAAGAGGGCTGATCCTTTGTGATGGCTACACCTGCAAGCCCATGTGCATTTAGAGTACTCCAGTGCCAGACCCTAGAAGAGAGCTGATCCTTTGTGATGGCTGCACCTGGAAGCCCATGTGCATTTACAATACTCCAGGCCAAACCCTAGAAGAGGGCTGATCCTTTGTGAGGGCTACACCTGGAAGCCCATGTGCATTTACAGTACTCCAGGCTGAACCCTAGAAGAGGGCTGATCCTTTGTGAGGGCTACACCTGGAAGCCCATGTGCATTTACAGTACTCCAGGCCGAACCCTAGAAGAGGGCTGATCCTTTGTGAGGGCTACACCTGGAAGCCCATGTGCATTTACAGTACTCCAGGCCGAACCCTAGAAGAGGGCTGATCCTTTGTGAGGGCTACACCTGGAAGCCCATGTGCATTTACAGTACTCCAGGCCAAACCCTAGAAGAGGGCTGATCCTTTGTGAGGGCTACACCTGGAAGCCCATGTGCATTTACAGTACTCCAGGCCAAACCCTAGAAGAGAGCTGATCCTTTGTGATGGCTACACCTGGAAGCCCATGTGCATTTACAGTACTCCAGGGCCAGACCCTAGAAGAGAGCTGATCCTTTGTGATGGCTGCACCTGGAAGCCCATGTGCATTTACAGTACTCCAGGCTGAACCCTAGAAGAGAGCTGATCCTTTGTGATGGCTACACCTGGAAGCCCATGTGCATTTACAGTACTCCAGGGCCAGACCCTAGAAGAGAGCTGATCCTTTGTGATGGCTGCACCTGGAAGCCCATGTGCATTTACAGTACTCCAGGCTGAACCCTAGAAGAGAGCTGATCCTTTGTGAGGGCTACACCTGGAAGCCCATGTGCATTTACAGTACTCCAGAGCCAGACCCTAGAAGAGAGCTGATCCTTTGTGATGGTTACACCTGCAAGCCCATGTGCATTTACAGTACTCCAGGGCCAGACCCTAGAAAAGAGCTGATCCTTTTTGATGGCTGCACCTGGAAGCCCATGTGCATTTACAGTACTCCAGGCTGAACCCTAGAAGAGAGCTGATCCTTTGTGAGGGCTACACCTGGAAGCCCATGTGCATTTACAGTACTCCAGGGCCAGACCCTAGAAGAGAGCTGATCCTTTGTGATGGCTGCACCTGGAAGCCCATGTGCATTTACAGTACTCTAGGCCAAACCCTAGAAGAGAAAAGCTGTTACCAGCACATAGCTACAACAATGGTAAGTAAAAGGAATAGCCTGCTGAGTGGGAGGCTGAAGATGCAGCCTCCCCTCATCTCAGTTCCTGCACTTTCTACATTGTGATTTCAAGCCTGTTTTTCTCTGACATGAAGCATTTTACTCTCTGATACTCAGTTGCTCCGAGCCTGCTTGTGCTCCTACCTTACCACACCTTTGTCATGCCTGCTTTTCACTTTCTAATTACAGTGTCATGGACAGACTAAAAGGAAAGAACATTCTGGTACCATCTCTTTCCAAGTTCTTTCAGATACCATTGTTTTCCCTGTTCCTTCTTCTCCAGATTATAGGGACTTAATTCAAGGTTATGTATAGTATATTGCTATATGCTTTTCCTAATCTAAGCCCTCTTTAGAAGAATTCACTCTGGGAACTAACAGGCTTACCTCTTATCTAGTTTTTAAAAATAAAAATATAAATGGACAAATTATAAATTTTAGGAAAAGGGTCAGAGGGAACATTTAAGGAGATATTAAATCTCAGACCACAAGAGAGCTACCCCAAAAAAGGGGTAGCCTTTCCTTAATGATATAATAATAATATAACCTTCCCTTAACGACATAATCATTAGAAGTTGGGTAATTTCCCTAATATGTGTGGCCAATGTTTGCTCCATAGGTTTCATGTATAGTGGTTCCTGCACAGGCAGGATAAGTAACAAAGAAAAATGCCGAAAAAACCCATCAAGATCACAGGATATTAACAGAATCACAATGGTAAGAATGAATAATTCTAGACAGACTCTCACTTCTTTAGGATCACTAATAAAAGAGGAGAGACTATAGGTACCCAAGGTCACACCAATAATGTAGGGATAGCCACTAAGTTAGGGTTGCCTTTTGTCATGGTCACTCACAGACAAGGATAAGAAAATCCCTGGAGAACACTCTGGAACAGCCAACACACAAGGTTTGGGAGACTTCCAAATAGCTTCTTTTGTATTAAAGAGGAATAGCCAGTTCAGCAAAGGCTTCCCAGGCTGTATCCTTATACTTCAGATCTACTTGATCTACAGACCTTTAAAAAAAAAAAAAAACTATCTTTCTGCATGCAAACCTGATCCAGATATAAAATGGAGGACAAAATTTGGCCTGTAATAGGAATTAAAAAGGAGATAGGGTATTTATAAAATCATTCAGGTTGTCATCTCCATGAATAAACGCAAACTAACTTATTTTGGGTATAAGCTTTCATGCACCTGGTCACCTCAAGTATAGCCAGGGCAGATCTCAACTTTGAGATTCTATCAGCCTGATACTGCTTGATCATGGGTGTTCACTGCCAAGTACACATAGTTTCATAAAGTTTAATAATATCAAACAAGGGAACCTCTTAAAAACAAATTTTCAGTCTTTCATCAATACTTGTTTCCAATTAAGTACCCAGCAGATAAAAAGACTTGCCTAAACAAATGTATGCATGTTATAAGAAAGACAGATATTTTCAGTGTTACCAATAGTCACTAGACTCAACAGCTCTTCTGTCCAGTGTAAACCACTGAGTTAAATTCTAAAGAGAAAAAAATGCCTTTTGTATAAATTATATTGTTGCATGCTGTTTGAGTTCATTGAGAAGATAACCCTGGAGATGAGATTGACCCTCGCACTTAAGACTCAAGCCTGTTATCTCAAGATCTTCTCTAAGACCCTTATCTGGTTCAAGCTGACCCCCTGACCCTTTGACAAGAAGAAAGGAAAACAACCAAAAAGAGAAAAGGCACTGTGCTGTTGAGAACAGCTAAGGAATAAACTAATTTCAACAAAGGTTATTATTTTATCTCATGATATAAAAAATGTCTATAGTGAAAGTAGTAAATGGGATTCTCCATTTTGTTACAGCAATGAGGAAAGTAACTAACACAGATTAGTGCAAATGTATAATTATTACAAGATAGATTTAATTACTTAATAAAAGAACCAACAGGATAGAGTTTTTAAAAGGACAATTTACAGTCCATGGAGAAGATAGAGAAGGTCCTCTGCCTAAAATTCCTCTGTCAGTAACTAAAGAGTCACAGTTTTCTTTAATTGATTATGCTGGAGGATATAAACATCAATTTGATCATGTTTTATTATGTAATTATTGCTTCTATCTACTCACTGTTTATACTCCTTCAAAACCTAAAGCAAAGTTTTGGTACACTATTCTCTGAACTACATAAAGTAAAAAGATTTTTTTTGGTCTTTTCGAGACAGGGTTTCCCTGTAGCCCCAGCTGTCCTGGAACTCACTCTGTAGACCAGGCTGGCCTTGAACTCACAAAGATCCACCTGCCTCTGCCTCCCAAGTGCTAAGATGTTTTTGTTTTCTACAAGGTTTTCCTGGAAACTTATCAAGTAATAGCGTATATATTCATAATACCAATTCATTACCTTATGTGTGTAATTTGGATTGCATATACTCTTAATAAGATGATATTACATAGCACTCTTCTGAGCTAAATAACTGCTATCTTCATAACTTCAGCTATGGCTACTGGCTACTTGCAAAAGATCATCACAATTGAACTTGTTGACTGTTGTGTTCCTTCATTAAACAAGGGGTAAGCAGGGTCATTGGACCCTTACCTGATTTTCCAACCACTCTTCCTACCCAACTATATGGAATTCTGCCCTAATTACACACGGTATTTTAGACTGGGGAAGATTAAAGTATGTAATCTGGAAAAGGCTATGAAGAGAGGGCTTGACCTATGAGGATATAAAAGGTCAACATCCATGCTAGGTAAAGGCCTTCCAGTTCAACTACTCCCAGGTCACCCATACACCTGTCCATAACACTTTAACCATCTCTATGAGTAAATGATTCCCCAGAATGAACTTTAATCAAATGTTGGTTTGACACTAGAACTTTAGAAAGGGGATGAACATTGTTAGAACCCCCAGGAAAAAGATCTCAACTGGTAAAAAAAAAGTATTTGTTAATGTTATTATGTTTCATGGTAATAAGAAAAAAATAAAAGGATAAAAAGATGGTAAAAACAATATAAAATAGAGATATTTTATTAAGAAGGATTTATATTTAAAGATTATGATGGTTGGATAGTTCCAAAATTTAAAAAAAAAAAAAAGAGACAGTCTATGCAAGTGATAGAGGTCTGAGAAGGTTTGTTATGATATATAAAAAATGAGACAATTATTTAGATAGATAAACTTAAATTTTCTAAAGTAATAGTTCAATCAACTAGTTTAAGGAAAAAATATATGTCTAGTCAATGGTAATTTTTAAAAATTGGTTTTTGCTCAAGCTTTATATACATATAACATGGTAATTAAAAGTACCAGACTGCTGTAACTAACCTTCTTGGGTGTTTTATAACCATGCTTTAAGGCCTATACTAATCTGCTCAGAAGGATCTAAAGGGACCAGAGACCCTTGCTCTCTAAGGTCAACTAAGTCTCAGGGGACTATGGAGCATCTCTCAAAATGTCCTTTAACTATAGTAAGTCACTTGTTCTCTTGTTCAGGGAGGCCATAGAGATCCCACCAGATGGCCTTGAACCAGTATCCAGTCTACAAAGAGGAAGTGGGTCAAGAAAGGAAATATTTCCTCAAAGTTTCTGAGTAAAACCATGTCCCAGGAAAGATTCTGACTTATCCTTACATAGACAGAACTAGCAAAAGAAAAACCAGAACAGCCAGAGGCTCTTTCCATGCCCATGTAACTCTCGAGGACCAGATCTTCACCTAACCTTAAAAGTAGAAACAAATTAGTTTATTTGGACCAACTTATGGTCTTAAATACCCAACAAGAAAGTATAACCAAAGATTAAAGTGATTGGTACATTAAGAGTACAAGGGATTCCACCTCCCAGACATTAGGCTATGTTCATATAAAGACATTATTTACATAATTCCTCACTAATGATTTTGTTCTTAACAAAAAATGTTACTCAGATGTAAGACTTCAAGTTTTTGCCTAATTCAACAATGCAGTGGCTACCTGCATCCAAGAAAGACAAGCCCACTCTTGTTCTAACCTAAAAATTAAATGGTGGCTAATTTCTTTCCTCTCCTGCCCTGTTCTGACTTTTTCTGTCTCCCTGTCTAAAAGTTCTAATCTAACCTCTCTTGTCTTTCCTTCTCCTTCACATCTCCTTCTCAGCACCAGTCAAGGACTTTCTTTTCTGTCTACAACTAACAGTTACACAATTTGATGGTCTTTTAAATAGACCTATTGAGGGGGTACCCAAATTGCCATGCTCTATGCCCCTATTTAGCATGAAAGAAGCCAGAACAGTTGGTGACCTGATTCCCTATTGGCAATTAGGGTGACCTCTTCAGAGAGTAATATGATTAAAAGTCAAAATGAGTCTCATAGCAGCCTCGTATGTGTCAAAACCTAGGAATGCCAAAAGTATTTGGGGCTCTTATCTAAACCTTAAAAGACTTTAAGGTTGCCTCTTTGGGGTGGGGGGGGGAGGTGTGGAGGGTGATAGTAGAGTACAAATAGCCCCATAGGATTAACTGGTAAACACTAGAAAATCTCAAGTCTGTCTGTGGAAAGATCTACCTTTCCGGGTTCATTGTTCAATCATCTGTTCACGGAACCACCCTGGGAAGGCAGGTTCACCTTAAGTCATGCTAAATAGATGGCCAGAATTAATAATGCATTAATGAGACTGAACTTTCCCTGCCTGGAGTCCCACCTCCCAGTGCAGTGCTTCTGGATCTGGCCACAGACATGTTCGTCTCTGTAAGTCTGCCACTTTTCTGAATTCTTCAGAAAATCATAATCTCTCCTTTTCTTCTTCATATCCCTTCTCTAAACATGCTTTTTTTAATGCTTTGTGCTGCCCTTCCATCTTATATTCCTTTACTTTTCTCTAAAGCTTCCTTTTCCTTGCCATGTGGCTGCCAGTTCCCCACCTGTCTGACCTCCAGGCAGGCTCTACTCAGCCTCATGGCTTTTTTCCTCCTTCCCTTCATTCTCTTCTTCAAGGATGCTGCTGATACCATCTCACCTGCCTTGATGATTTTACTTTAAATTCTAATAAAATTGTCCTAAAGCTTGTTTGGGTCCATTCTTAAAGTATTTTATGAATGAGACTAAGAACCCTCTAGGGGATGCTATTTCTCCCTGTTCCATCAATACGCATGACATTTTTCACAGAATTAGAGAAAAAAAAAGGCATCCTAAAATTCATATGGATGCACAAAAGATCCCAGACAGCTAAAGCAACCCTGAGCACAAAGGGCAATGCAGAGGGGATTATAATACCAGATTTCAAACTGTATTAGGCAGCTTTAGTCATAAAAACTGTATGCAACTTGCACAAAATAGACCTGTAGCTCAATGGAATATAATTTAAGATCCATGCATGAATACATGCAATTTCAGTCACCTGATATTTGACTTAATTATTTACATTATTGGAGGAAAGATAGCATCTTCAGCAAATGGTGCTGGCAAAACTGGATCTCCACCTGTAGAAGAATGAAACCAGACACTTATCTTTCATTTTGCACAAAAGTCAACTCCAAATGGATCAAAGACCTCAATGTGAAACCTGAAACTCTGAAATTGTTAGGAGAAAACCTTGGCAGCAACCTACAAGATATAGGTGTAGGAAAGGACTTTCTAAATCAGATATCCACATTCGTTGCTCAGGAATTAAGATCAACCATCAATAGGTGAGACTTCACTAAACTAAAAAGCTCTGTATAGCAAAAGAAACAAAGAAATAAAGAGAAAACCCACAGGGTGGGAGAAAATCATAAGCAAGAACACATCTGACAGAGGTTTAACATGCAGAATATATAAAGAACTTAAAAAACAAAGAATCAAGAAAACAAGTGACCCAATTAAAACTTGGGCTAATGATATGAATAAAGAGTTTTCAAAAGAAGAAATAAAGATGGCTAAGAAACAACTTGAAAGTGTTCAACATTAGTAATTAAAGGAATGTAAAATAAAACAACTTTAAGATTTCATCTTACCCCAGATGGGCTAAGCTCAAGAGAACAATTGATACCAAATCCTGGATAGGATGTGGACAAAAGGAAGTATTCATTCATCACTGGTGGTGGGATTGAAAACTCATGTAACCCCTGTGGAAAGCAATGTAGAGAGAACTCTTAAAAAGTAAAAAGGATCTACCATTTGACCCATGTATACTACTCCTTTGCATAAACACAAAGGAATCATCCTGTTGCAGAGATCCTTGCACATCCATGTTTGCTGCTGCTCTTTTCACAATAGCAAAGAGATGGAAGCAACCTAAGTGTCCCTCAACTGATGAGTGGGTAATGAAAATGTAGGCCATTTATACAATGGAGTTCAACTCAGCAGTAATGAAAGACAAAATCATGAAATTTTCAGGTAAATGGATTGAACTAGAAACTGTTAAGTGAAGTAACACAGACTCAGAAAAGCAAACAATACGTATTCTTCCTCATATGTAGATCCTAGTACCAAATCCTTATATGTAAGTATGTATCCCGATGTAACTGTAGGAATGAGGAAAATGGAAAGGAACCGGGGAGGTAAAAGGAAAGAAGGAACCTGAAAGAGAAGGAGAGTAGGAGACAGGTATTATTAAGGGAGAAATGGATAAAATGGAGGACCTTAAATCAGAGGGGAGAGGGTGAGTTACGCAAGGAAATTTAGGGATGAAGAAAAGAAGGAGCTCAAGACAGGTGGGATGAAAGTAGCCTGGTATTATCAGGGAAGAAATGGGGAAAATGGGGACACTTTAAATGGAGAAGACAAGGAGGGAGAGTTAGACAGGAAGAGAGGGGGAGGAGATATAAATAGTGCCTAGCTAGTGAAAAATAAAACCCCAGAGGAATCATATTAGTCTAACAAACAAGAACCAAAAGGTCACAAATGGCCAAAGCACGGAGATTAGGTGTAGGAAAGACTCCTATATTAAGCTTCACTCATTCTAGGCTCAGGGGCCATTGAGGAAGAGGGGATAGAAAGATCGTAAGAGCCAGGGAGGTGATGCAAAACCATATGAAAAGAGAATCCTACAAATTCCTGGGACCCTGCTCATATGAACCTACAGCAATGATGTCAGCATGCACAAGACCTAAGCAGACAAAAACCCAGCATGGAACTGGGGAAATGAGCAGCAGACCCCAATCTAGCTGGATAAATACTGGCAGCTGATTACTGCTGGGTGAGGGAAAGCTGATCTTAAAGCAAAGGACTCTAGATAGGCTGACTAGACCTTAGTAGATGAGCTTTCACTGAGGAACATTTGTGGACACAATAGGCCTTAACACAAATGGAAGAATATATGAACTCCAGTGTGGGGGGGGGCGCTATGAGAAGGTACCAGTTGGGAAGGGGTTATAAAAGTGATTAGGATTGATTGAGATCTTCTGTTTCTGTATGAAATACACAAAATACAATAATTTAAAAAAAATGAAGTACCAGCAAGATGGCTTGATACTAAGGACCTTTCCTATTCAGTGGATTTAGGAAACTCACATACACTTGCCCTGGCCTCTCGCTCTATTGATGATCCAATCTCCTCACTTGTGGCTCTATTTGCTTCTTCACTACTTAAATTGGCAGAGGTGACAGATCATCAACTGCACTAACCCAATAGTCCTTCTTCCTGAAAATGCCATGGTTGGCCTCACTTGTCATGAATACTACCCACATATATGAAACAATTCCTCAGAATACAATCTCTCCATTATTTGGTGTGATTTTGGATGTGACTATAACCCTCACCCTTCCCACGGTGGGGAATAAAAATGGTAATTCCCTACCAACAACTATTTTCCCTTCCTCATTTTCCTCATCCCATGCCATATAGGCATATAGCCTAACAATGAATATGAAAGGGAAGGAGCCAAGGTGTTGTAGTAACAGAGCTATTAAACTCTCTGTATGTATTACCTTCCAAATATTTATTGACTCCTCAAAGAACTTGGAGTATAGAGATTTGCTCTAGGTACTACTCAGAAATTCCTACACAATCGACATCCTCTTATACAATGAACATAGTAATTCCAAAGATTGCTCTTTTAATAACACAAGATTGTTTCAGAAGAGAATTAAAGAGATTCTTCTTTCAAACATACATGATATGCCTGCTTTTTGAGAGCTTATAAGTTATTTTGGAGAAGACAGTGCATGTACAAAATATTAAACATACACACCTCACATTATATTTATATATATATATATATATATATATATACATGCATGAAGCAAGACACATGAGTAAACAAGTATATGTGGAGTTCAAAGATCATAGAAGAGACTGGCTATGCTGTGGCTCAGAGGAATTCTACATCACTCTGAATTCAGTGATCATGAAATTGGCTGATAGGAACTGTACTCTGAAAAATCACAGTGAAAGTCAGAGTACGTTGGCAGAGAATGTATGGAAGGGATATCTGGGTAGCAGACATGCCATTTGTCTTTGCAGGGAAGGTCATACAGGAAACTAATGGGCAGAGAGGATAGGAAATCTCAGGTGCCCAGATGTGAGATCTGAACTGTATCCCATTAGCAGTTGAAGAGGCATGTGTCATAGAATGAGCCAAGACAGAACAAGATGAAGATACAGCTGAGGAGACAGAGAATGGCAGCAACCCCCGGATTGTCCTGTGGTTCTGCCCACATGAGAGTTAGGAAAGTGGTTTCATTATTTCAGCAGCCATCTAGAGACAGAGAGATACTCAAGTGGAATAGTCCCATGGCACCAGCTAAGTACTACAGGCACCCAGCATGCCCATGAGGGAGGGGCTGGCCCTACCATAGAGGAGAGTAAGCCATACTCTAATCCTCTGTTCCCAAGTGTGCACATATTTCCTCCTTATCTCTGCTGCCTATTATGTGTTTGAGCTAGTAGACATCATATTTATAGACTCTGAAGCCAGCAGTATGGACTAGACATGATGGTAGCCATCAGCTGTGTGAACCGTGGACTTGCTGTAGCACAGGGATTCTCTCTTCCCAAGGGCACATTTACTGTGGACTATAAGATGAAGATCAGATAGAATTTCCCCCTACATTGTTAATGCAACAAATTTCTTAGTTCTTTGAATTAGTCATCTGAGGTTAACTGAAAAAGGATAGAAGGCCATGGTGCCAAAGTTGAAGTTGGACATTTTACCTGGTCCCTTGCTACTGCAAAGCAGAAGTCCAAAATTCTATAGAGCAGCATGGCAGATCTGTGCTGCTAGGGAAGATAGCTTCCTTATACAAGTGTCCTTATATAGACAAACCCAGATATATCCTTAATGGGATAAACTCTAAGGACATAAAAAAATGAAGATCTCAAAAATCATAATCCTAAGCCATTTATACTAATCACAGTGTTAATCATGTTGATATTCTTTTTAAATATTTTATTATTTTTATTTTATGAGTATGAGTGCATTGCCTACATGTATGTGAGTGCACCTATGACATGTAATGCCTGCAGAGGTCAGAAGAGGGCATCAGATCCCCTGAAACTTGAGCTACAAAATGGTTGTTAGCCACCATGTGGGTGCTGGGAACCAAGCCCAGGTCTTCTGCAAGAGCAGCCAGTGCTCTTAACCACTAAGCCATCTCTCCAGTCCCATGTTACTATTCTGATGGTAAAACTGATATGTGAATTGATTGGCTAATACTCATAAGCAGTTATGTAATATTTTAATTCTATCATCCCAGGTGTGATGATTAACCTCCACTGCCAGTTGGACTGGATTTAGAATCTCCTAGTAGGCATGCATTTGGACAGCTCAGTAAAAGTCATTCCAGAAAGGATTAACTGAAGAGGAAAGGCACACCCCACATGAATGGAATCACTCCACTGAATATGAATGGAAAAAGAGAAAGCCAGATGAGTGTAAGCAGTCCCTGCAGTATGGTATAAAAGGTGGGTTTGTGTGAGTCTTGAGATCAGGGATCTCCCAAAACCACCTGAAGCACAGGTACCCCCCACCCCCAATCAACTGGGATTGCCGAAGGACTGTCCAAGTGGATTCTTTCGAGAACCTTCAGAACAGAAAGGGAAGAGTGAGTTAGCCTTCCAATAGAAAGCCTAAAGCTTAAACAAGTCAACACTCCATAAGCAAGGAGAAAAAGAGAAAAACAAATTAATCAAACAAACAACGAAAGCATCTGAAGGAGGTAAGTAAAGCAAGCCTTCAACACAGTGAAGAGGCATTTGGGATTCACATTGGAATACAGGCAAAAAGAAACCCATATGCCAGGGACATGAAGAAGGGACAACATGGGAAAGGTGCAGGACAATTCTACACCAAGCTCTACCAACCCTGTGGAAGATCCCTACATTGGGATCCCCCTGGGGATGGCCCAGGACACAGATATTAGAAGTACTATTGTGAAAATACTTAATGAAGTCCAAGACTGCTTTAGAGCACATCAAAGAATTAAGAAAAGAGAATGAAAAACTCAAGAAGGACCTAGAGAGAGAATGACAAACTCTGGAAGGAAGTGGAAACACTGAAAAGATCCCATGTTGAAAAAGATAAGGAAACCAACCAGCAAAGCAAAGAGCTACAGGAAGATATTGAGAAGCTTCAAAAGGAAGTGGAAATACTAAAGAAATCAGAAGAGGAAATGAAAAAGGAAATCAAACACCCATCTAATCAAGAGGAAAGGAATGGAAAAAGCCTCAGAAGCAGAATAAAGAATATCAGACCTGGAAGATAACACAGAACTATTAAAAACCTCAAGTAAAGATTATGAAAAATTTAAAAATACACAAAAGCGGAACAACCAGGAACTGTGGGATACTATGAAAAGATCATACCGGGGCTGGAGAGATAGCCTGGTGGTTAGGAGCGCCAACTGCTCTTGCAGAGAACCCGGGTTCAATCCCCAGCACCCACGTGGTGGCTGAAAACCATCTTTAACTCCAGTTCCAGGGGAATTTGACACCCTCTTTTGACCTCCGCGGCATTGCATGACACGGGTGCACCAACCTACATGCAGACAATACATTCATCCACATATGAAAAATAAATAAAAAATATTTTAAAAGATCAAACCTCCACATCACAGGAATAGAGGAAGGAGAAGAATCCCAAGAGAATGGTATTGACCAGATCTTCAACAGAATAATAGATGAAAATTTCCCCAAACTAAAAAAAGACAAACCAATACAAATACAAGAAACACATAGAACTCCAAACAGACAAGATCAGAAAAGAAACTCTCTATGCCACATCATAGTTAAATGCTAGTCACCCAAAACAAAGACAAAATCCATGATAAAAAGGGAACTATCACAACAGACAATGAAAAGATCCAGAAAATCATACGGGAATACTTCAAAAACCTATACTCTACTAAGTTTGAAAACCTAGAAGAAATGGATGAATATCTGAAATCCTGGGAATCACCAAAGCTCAACCTAGAAGAGACCTACAGCTTAAACAGACCCATAATATATGAAGAAATTGAAAATGTAATAAGAAACCTCCCAACTAAAAAAAGCCCAGGCTCAGATGGTTTCACAGCAGAATTCTATAAAACATTTCAAAAAGACTTACAACCATTATTACTCAAATTGTTTAGAAGGATACAAACAGGGGGAATTCTCCCAAATTCCTTCTATGTAGCCAGTATCATTCTATTACCAAAACCAGACAAAGATACAACCAAAAAGGATAACTATAGACCCATCTCCCTAATGAGCACAGATGCCAAAATTCTAAACAGGATACTGGTAAAATATATAGACGCACATCAAGAAGATCATCCATCATGACCAACTTGGATTCATACCAAAGATGCAGGGATGGTTCAACATATGAAAATCAATAAATATCATTGAGCATATAAATGGACTGAAAGACAAAAACCACACCATCATCACAATTGACTCGGAAAAAACCTTTGACAAAATCCAGCATCCCTTCATGCTCAATGTCCTAGAGGGAATTGGATTGGAGGGATCATTCCTCAATGTAATCAAAGCCATAGACAGGAAACCCACAGCCAATATCATCCTAAATGGTGAAATGACAGAAGCATTCCCTTTAAAGGTAGGAACTCAGGAAGGCTGCCCACTGTCACCACTCCTCTTCAATATAGTGCTTGAAACATTTGCTAGGGCAATAAGGCAAGAAAAGGAAATTAAAGGAGTACTATTTGGAAAAGAGGAAGTCAAACTATCCCTATTTGCTAATGATATGATTGTTTACTTAAGGGAAGCTAAGAACTCCACTAGAAAACTCCTAGAAACAATTAAGAGCTTCAGTAAAGTGGCAGGATACAAAATTAACCTAGAAAATCAGTAGCCTTTCTTTACACCAACAACAAGCAACTGAAGAAGGAATTCAAGACCTTCCCACTCACAATAGCCTCAAAAACAATAAAATACCTAGGAACAAACCTAACCAAAGACACCAAAGATCTCTACAACAAAAATTTTAAACTCTTAAAGAAAGAAATTGAAGAAGACATCAGAAGATGGAAAAACCTCCCATGCTCATGGATTGGGAAAATTAATATAGTAAAAATGTCCATTCTACCCAAACTCTTGTATAGATTTAATGCAATCCCAATTGAAATCCCCAAGAGTTTCTTCACAGGCTTGGAAAAAAAGTCCTTAATTTCATTTGGAAAATCAAAAGACCCCAAATAGCCAAAACAACCCTGAGTGAAAAGAGCAACACAGGGGGGAATCTCTATACCAGACTTCAAACTATACTACATGGCTATAGTCATGAAAACAGCTTCATACTGGCACAAAAACAGACCAGTTGACCAATGGAACAAAACTGAAGATCCAAACTTGAGCACATACAATTTCAGCCATCTCATGTTTGACAAGGGGGCCAAGAAGACACAAGGGAGAAAAGACAGCATCTTCAGCAAGTGGTGTTGGCAAAACTGGATCACCACTTGTAGAAGAATGAAATTAAACCCCTAACTCTACCCTGTACAAAAGTCAACTCCAGATGGATTAAAGACCTCATCGTGAAACTCCAAACTCACAAGGTGACAGAAGAAAAAGTTGGCAGCAGACTACAAGACATAGGCATAGGAAAAGACTT
>VZQC01009057.1:43700-63282 GCA_009823505.1 Rhizomys pruinosus | reverse complement strand
TTTTGAATGGCATTGAAACTGGTAAAGACTATGGGGACTTTTAAGGTTGGACTAAATGCATTTTGCATTTTATATGGTCAGGAGCCTATGGGGGCCAGGGAGTGGAATGTGGTGGTTTGAATGAGTGTCCCCCATAGGCTCTAGGTATTCAGACATTTGTCTCCAGTTGGTGGCGCTGTTTTTGGAGGTCTTGGGGTGTGTGGCCGTTCTGGAGGAAGTGTGTCACTGGGGGCAGGCTTAGTGAGTTTTAACAAGCCTTGTGGTCTACAGCTGCTCTCTCTCTGCTTCCTGTGCTCATTGCGAGATGTGACCCTCAGTTTGCTGCTCCAGTCTCCAGCCGCCATGCCTCCCACCACAATGGACTCTAATTCCCTGGAACCGTCAATTGTAAGCTCAAATAAACTCTTCCTTTTGTAAGTTCCTTGGTTCTGGTGTTTTATCACAGCAACAGAAAAGTCACTAATACATGCTGGAAAGGTTGTGGGGAAAAAGGAACACCCATCCACTGCTGGTGGGAATGTAAACTCGTACAGCCACTATGGAAAGCAGTGTGGAGAACCCTTGGAAGACTTGGAATGAACTTGCCACTTGACCCAGCCATACCACTCCTGGGCATGTATCCACAAGATTCATCTTACCTCAAAGATACATGCACAGCCATATTTATTGCAGCTCTCTTCACACTAGCAAGGAGCTGGAACCAACCCAAGTGCCCCTTAACTGATGAGTGGATAGAGAAAATGTGGTACATTTACACAATGGAGTTCTATGCAGTGGTAAAGAATGATTACATCATGAGTTTTTCAGGTAAATGGCTGGAGCTAGAAGATATCATGCCGAGTGAAGTAACACACTCCCAGAAAAACAAAGGCTGAATAGTATCATTCATCTGTGGATGCTAGCACCAATTACATAATTGTATGGCAAACTGAGCAATATCAATGTGATCTGAAAACAACTGTGCTCTTATACTGTGAATCCCTTAAAATATAATAATTTTTTTAAAAATCTAAAAAAGTTATTTTATTTATCATTTTTATTAGGTGCACCTGTGTTGTACTATGCTGCATAGGTCAGAAGAGGGTGTCAGAAACCCTGCAACTGGAGTTACAGATGGTTATTAGGCACCATATGGATGTTGGGATTCAAACCTGAGTCCTCTGCAAGAGCAGCTATTGCACTTAACCACTCTCTGGCCCCTAAGATGGGATAATTTTCATCTTCATATGAACTTCAACTCTATTAGGTTGAAATATACCAAAAATGCTTAAATCAATGACAATAAAAATAAATAAATGTTAAAAAGTGTAACTTGGCTCCATTTAAAGATGCATTGAACCAACTCCTTTGAAAACAAGCAAATATGAGAAAAGAATCCAGGAGGTATCTTTCCTTTCCTTTGTAAATTGTATCCCTAGCTAATCTAGATAACATGGGGGAAGTTTCTCTTTATAAAAGTGTCCCAGATTTTTGTTAGAGACTTCACCAGTGAGGAATTAAAAATGGCTGAGAAGCATCTTTAAAAGTGTTCAACATCATTGATAATTAAGGAAATGCAAATTAAAACCAGTCTCAGATATCATCTCACTCTGATATGACTGGCTAAGATCAAGAACACAAAAGACACCAAATGCTGGAGAGGTTGCGGGGAAAGGGGAACACTCACCCATTGCTGGTGGGAATGTAAACTTGTACAACCATTATGGAAAGCAGCGTGGAGAACCCTTAAAAGACTCAGAATGAGCCTACCACCTGACCCAGTCATACCACTCCTGGATATATACCCATAAGACTCATCCTACTGCAAAAATACATGCACATCCATGTTTATTGTGGCTCTCTTCACAATAGAAAAGAGCTGGAACAACCCACATGCCCCTCAACAGATGAGTGGATGACAAAAATGTGGTACATCTACACAATGGAGTACTATTCAGCGGTAAAGAAAGATGACATCATGAACTTTGCAGGTAAATGGATGGAACTCGAAGCCATTATGCTAAGTGAAGTAGCACAGTCCCCAAAAAACAAATGGTGAATGGTTTCCCTCATTTGTGGATGCTAACACCAAATCCCTAGTTGAAAGACAAGCTGAACAACATTATTGTTATATTTCTGTTTATCTGAAAGCAACTAAGATGTTATAATATAAATCTCTCAATGGGCTCTAGAATTCACCCACCACTTATTTTCAGAATCTGTAATTACTGTATATGGGTGGATCCATATTTTAGAGTAATATAAAATTAATGGAGGAAAATGTGAATTCCTAAACACAAAAAAGAAGAGTGAGAGGAAGGTACAGGACAGTTCTGGCAGAATGCATGATCTGGGGTGAGGTGCAGGGAAGAGAAAGGAGAATGTGCCTAAATTGAATTGAAAAATGATGTCTGAAATAAACAAAACACCAATAAAAGCATAAAAAGCAAACAAGTGTCCCAGAAAACAGATGGAGAAAAGCTACATAATTAGAATATCACCATTTGTCATGTCTCAAGAGTTCATGATACAAACATTGATCCCCAGCAGCTGCCTCCATAATGAAATGACTTTCAGTTTCTCTTCCATTGTAAGTGGAAGAACATCCAGCCACCTTTGCATTAGGCTTGATAAAAAAAAAGATACTCAAATCCAATCAACTATCTCCATCTAAATGGCAGGAATATTGAGGATAGAGAAACACCACATCAGAGATGCAACTAGTCAGCTCAGATCTATAGAGAGGAACACAGTATTCTTCAACATACACCTTGTAAACCTTCTTTAAAAGAGAGTAGACGTTATAAATTAAAAGAATTTTAAAGATGTGTAAAATAATTAGATGTTGGACTGTACTTCCAAACATGTTTTTAAAAAATATTAATGGGGCTGGAGAGATGTCCTAGTGGTTAAGAGCACCGACCACTCTTACAGAGGACCCGGGTTCGATTCCCCAGCACCCACATGGTGGCTGAGAACCGTCTGAAACTCCAATTCCAGGAGAACTCCAGTTCCAGGGGAATCCAACACCCTCTTCTGACCTCTGCGGCATTGCACGTCACGGGTGCACAAACCTACATGCAGACAGTACACTCATACACATACAGAAATAAATAAAATTTAAAGAAAATTAAAAAAAATATTAATGAAGCATGGAGTGGCGTATTAGTCACTTTTCTGTTGCTGTGACAAAACCACCATGATCAAGGGAACTTATAAAAGGAAGAGTTTATTTGAGCTTATGATTGACGGTCCCAGGGAATTAGAGTCCATTGTGGTGGGAGGCATGGTGGCCGGGGCTGGAGCAGCAAGCCAAGTGTCACATCTCGCAATGAGCACAGGAAGCAGAGAGAAGGAGAGGCTGGAGACCAAAAGGCTTGTTAAATTCACTAAGCCTGCCCCCAATAACGTACTTCCTCCACCACAGCCACACCTTCTAAGACCTCCAAGAACAGTGCCACCAAGTGCAGACAAAATGTCTGAATACTTAAAGCCTATGGGGGACATTCTCATTCAAACCACCACAAGCAGTAACTCATGCCTTTAATCCTAGCACTCAGGAGGTTGAAGTAGGAGGATTTTCAGGAGTTTGAGTCTAGTCTAATATACATAGTGATTCTAGACCAGCCTGAGCTATACTGTGAGACCCTATGTCCAAAAAGCAAACATAAGTATTTATAAGAACTCTAAACTTATGTATTTATATCAATAACACAACAGGACACTGACTTGTTGTATGATGTTAAGCCACTACTCTAATTTTTGCCACAGCAATGATATTGGAGCTGGAAGTAGAATTAAGTTGTTAAGTTTTAGAGATACCATTTTAGCTTGGACATTCCCAAAAGAAGGATCTGAAATAAGGAAGGAAGGGAATGACATAGAAAAAATAAGAGCAAAATCCTGAAGTCAGAAATCCTAGCTTCATTGGACATATCAAATATTCCCTCAAAGTCAGGCTTTTCTCATCAGAAAAAAATGAAACTGACAAAGAATCTGCATGAATAAATGCACACATAACAAAAGAGCATCAGCATATTAGATAGTGTCATGCACATGCCTCAATGAGTGTTCATAACTATGAGATAGCACATTGTTATTATGGAAACCCACATCCAGACAGGGCAGGAAAGGGTAAGTGTACTAATTTGTTGATCAGGAAGAACTCTCTGGGCAATGTGACCTCACTTAGAGGTTAATGGAGATTCTGCTGGTTGCATATATTTTCAGAAGGAAAGAATAATACACAGCAATGTTCATGCTCTGTGTGTGTGTATGTGTGTGTGTGAATCTGAGTAGACAGTGGTAACTGAACCTGAGTTCCAATTGCCCAATACACTTGCAGTGCTCTCCACTTAAGAAAAGTATGGCATGATACCCTGTGTCCTGCAGGACACATCCATCCCAGTACCTTGCTGAAGAGCTAAAGGTACAAAGTGCAGCCTAGTATCAGGCACAGAGTGAATGCTTCAGAGATGGTCAGATGGAAATATTAGCACTGTGCCACTGTTGCTGCTGCAGGGCATTCCTCTCTTCCTTGGCATTGAGGTTTCCATGAACTGCTTGCCTTGGACTATAGGTTTCCTTAATTTTATTTTATATCCTTTTAAAAAGTATTTTATCTACTAGGGTTTCAGCTTCTTACGAGTATAGGCTGCCATTGTTGGACTACCCAGGCTGTATCACAGAGACCAGTACAGGAAGATCAAGACAGGACATGGTGCTTACTAGACCTCATTTGGTGACCATGGGAAGGGAAAATCCCAGTGTGGAGCACAAGGGCAGAACTGATGGTGGTCTGGTCTTGCCAAGGAAGAGCCTTCAAACATGACATCTTTTAGCCTAATAAAGAAAATAATCATAAGCTGAAGATGCTAAAACCCATGGTATATGTGGCGTGCATATATGCATATTTTGGAGTGATGCATATTGGAAGGAATAACAACAACAACAGAAAAAAAGACTGGGTCAAAGAACTGACTGAAATGACGAACTTCTGCTCAAAGCAGTAAACTTCTGCATCAAGAATTTTGAGAGAGACTGAGAAAAAGATGAAAAACATGTTTGGCAGAATGCATGAGCTCTGGTGGGGTGGGAGGCAGGGAGGGAGACACAGGTCTATATTTGATTTGAAATTTTGTATGAAATACACAAAGCTCCAATAAAAATGACTTTGAAAAAAAGTATTTTATCTACTATTTTTATTTTATGGACATAAATGTTTGCTTGCATGTATGTAAGTGTATTACATGCATGCAATACCCTCACAGAGATCAAAAGAGAACATTGGATCCCTTGGAACTGGAGTTACAGATGGTTGTTAGCTGCCATGTGGGTTCTGGGAACTGAACCTGGGGCCTTTGGAAGAGCAACAGTGTCTTTAACTACTGAGCCCATCCTTCCAGCCCTCTGAATTTTATTTTTAATTGACAAATAATAAGCATGCAAATTTAGAATATATACATTATCGTGTGTTGATACATGTGTACACTGAATAATGATCAAATCAAAATAATGAACATATCATCAGCTCAAGCATATCTGTGGCAAAATATTAAAAAGTCATCCATTCTAGCTATTTTGAAATATGTAATACATTATTGTTGACTCTAGACCTACCACATGGGAAAACTCTAAGACATATCCACTCTACCTTGTGATAGCTGTCTATTCTCTACTTCTGATTTTTTTCTGCATATGAGTTCTTAAAGGAGATCAAACCTGTGTCATCTGAAGTCCTCCTGTCCTCAAAGGGCTAATACTAGGTCTATAAGAAGTCAATGAAGGACTCACAAGCTACCAGGAACCATACAAATAAGCCCTTACTGTGACATCTTGTTCAACTGCTGTTATGCAGGAAATAATAGGCTCAGCTTTCTAGCTCCCTGTGAGCTGACCAGATACTTTCCTTTTCATTGCCCTTGGTGTAGGCTTCCTAATGAGCACCAAATCAGCTTGCTGCTTCAGAAGCAAGTCTACTCTTGGAAGACAAAGACCACTTCATGCTTCATCTTTCTGACTATCAGAAAGCTCTGTGTAAGAGGAGCCAAAACCGCAGAAGTCCCTGACCAACTAAAACCCTTGAGGAGCGCTTTTAACTGATCAATAATAATTTTCTTTCATGTCATTTGTTCTCACACATGAAAAACTGAATGCTAAGAAAAGTTTGGCTATTTGAATATCTTAATTAATTAAATTTTTATTCCATTTCACTTGCTGATTTGAATCTGGTATTAATATAAAAACCTCTATTAGTCAATTCCAAGTTTATATCCAACCATTTTAGCATTGCAAATAGATGTTAGAAATGGTGCCTAAATTACATTTATTGGCTAAATTTTGTTATTTTATGGATAAATTTTCCTGTTAATTGGAGAGGATGGTTCTTCATGTGAGAATTCTCAAGCCCTGTTTACTTCCCTACCCACACATACTCCTTTTTAGAATTTGATGAAAACCACATCTTCGTCTTTGGAGAATGAAGATGTGCATGTGCACTGTTTGTTTATTTACTTGTTCATTTGGCTGTTCTCCATCAATCTTTTAAACACATCTGTGACCTCTAAGGGGTCCGAAATGCTCCAAAGCTAAAAATAAGAGCTTGTTGAGACTGCCTCCCATTGTGAATGGTTGAACTTTATCATAAAAGCAGTGGATCTGCATGTTTCAATGGCATCAATATTGATAGTTACTCTTAAGTTCATGAGCATCTCATGAAACCACATGTGTTGAACTTGAGCTAAATTCACCAAGACTGAAACATGCGTTCATCAAAGATAAGCATCTCCTTCCTACAAGTAGGTCACATGCAAAGTATCCTTCTTACCAGCCAGGAAGTACCTGAGCCCCAGTGTCTGTCTTTTCTGTCTCCAATAGAAGCTTCCTGGAGATGTCTGGAAGGAATATGTTTCTCATCGTAGCTGAACTGAAACTTTAGAATAGTTAGGAAAGTTGAATCCTAGATGAAGAATCACAAAAACTTGACAGAGTTTCTGAGAGGAGAGGGCCAATGCAGTGGTTTGTGGTTCCTGTTCTTTCCTTTTTCTCAAAAGTAGTCACACCTAGCTGAGTCTCTGAGACACTTTATCTTTCACTTGAAAATAAGGTAAAAAGCATATTTCTCACTTTTTTTTCAGATAATCCTTTCAGAAGATCCAGAATTTATGAATTAGGCATTGAGCTTAGAAGCCACTTCTTCAGCTGGGCTTCTACAGAGAGGCAGGTTCCTCTTCATTGGCATATAAGCCTATCAAGATCAAAAATAGTAGCCACATTTTATTATCTTCCCCCAAACTTTAATTCTAGCTACCTGTCACACTAGTGGATTGATCTTTCAAGAAATATGTAATTCTTCTATGCTCCAATTTCCTCACTATTAAAGTGGGAACATTAATATCTGTCTGAAATGGAGTTGTAGGCAGACTTCTAGACTCCATATGTCAGGTGCCAACTCCATCTTACACAAAGTAATATAATATCCATTGAAGGTAGACAGTGATTCATGAGCCACGCTATCAACCTAAAATAGCTACCTGGTAAATAAAGGAATTTTTAAAAGAAGCACAAAATATGTTATTAATAAAGAAGTCAGAAAAAAGAAAAAGATGAACAAAAATCGGTAAACAAATGGAAAGAAATTTGAAACTATCCAGAATAATCATATTAAATGTAAATACTCTAAACACCAAACTTAAAAGGTATAGATTGTAATATTGTATTTTAAATATATCATGATTCAATTATAATTTGCTGATGTGAAATCAGTTTCAAATACAAATGTAGAAATAGTGTGTGATATAGGAAAACAATGGAAGATAATATACATGATAGGATTGTAGGTATCATTCCACCACATGCAGAAGTGGATGCTTGAACCCCATCCACTGGATTACAAGGAAAAGGGAAGATGCAAGACAGCCACCAGTGGCTGTCCTAAACTGCGGGGCCAAAGGCTGACCACCTTTTCATGATCTCTTATCCATCCCAGTAACTACACCAGGGAATGTCCTACTGGCACCACTAGATCCTCCAGACTGCCACCTGCTTGGCGCTTTACAGTCTAATGCCAGTTTGCTGCCTGTTTGGCGCTCTACAGACTAATTCCTGCCAGACCTCAGCACACTGCACAGCTGGTGACCTGATGATTCTCCGTCCAGCCCCATGCCAGCTTCCCTAGTTGGCAGTCTGTTTGACTGCCGTCCAACCCATTGGTCACTACTACACAAGTCTCATGGGCTAAGATTTACAGTGCAAATAACGGCCAGTAGTCCCTGTCAAATGGTAAGAAGGACTCGTCTTGCGGGGCGTGGTGGCACACGCCTTTAATCCTAGCACTTGGGAGGCAGAGACAGGCGAATCTTTGTGAGTTCAAGGCCAGCCTGGTCTACAGAGTGAGCTCCAGGACAGCTGGGGCTACAGGGAGACCTGTGTCGAAAAACACCAAAAAAAAAAAAAAAAAAGGATTCGTCTTTTTATTCACAGCACTCTGTTTTTATATCCAGAGTGACAACATATCTCAGGACCTGGTTTCAGACCCCGTGCCTCAGTGCCCCAAGTTCCATAGCATCATGAGCACTAGCATCACAACCACAAGAACTCGTGAATGCCTTTGATCTCAAGCTATCACAGGCTTGCTAATGCAGATGCAAATCCTGCTTAGGCCAGGTTTCAGTGTAAGGAGACAAGCAGGTAGTTTAGCACAAAAGAACCCACAGGTGGCTCCTTTTTTTCCCTACATAGGATTACTAATGCAATATAAAGCCTCAATAGAAAATATTAATATCAGGAGTAGTAGATCCCCCACAGAGTATTACAAGAATAAACAAATTTATTTGATAATGAGAAAGGAGTCTACTTACCATTAAACCAAATACTGTCATTCTAATAATGGTTGACCTGTCAAAATATGTCACGAAACCTCATAGAAATTCCCCAAGTTGAAATAGACAAATTCTCAGTTTTCATTGATATAGTTCGAAAGAGGGGTGCAACTCAATATTCTCTCAATAATAGACAAAATAAGTAGACAAAAATCAATAAAAATATAGATTTGAACAACAGTGTCAATGTCCTTGACTTCATTGATATTTATAGGATTTTCCACCCAAAGACAGAAGCATATACATTCTCTTCAAACATACATGGACATTTACTAAGATAACCAAACTCTGGATTATTGACTCCACAGGAAAAAACAAGAATTAGAACTTCTCAGAAGAGAAGGACACCACAGTCATACAAATCATGTCCTCAGAGCACATTAATAAGGGATCAAGAACAGAAATATCTCTAGGAAAAAACTCCAAATACTCAGAAACTAAGTAACCTTCTGTGATGGTTTGAATGAGAATGACCCCCATAGGCTTCAAGTATTCAGACATTTTGTCCTCAGTTGGTGGTGTTGTTTTAGGGAGGTCTTAGAAGGTGTGGCCATGCTGGAGGAAGTACATCACTGGGGGGTGGGTTTAGTGAGTTCAACAAGCCTTGCAGCCTCCAGTTGCTCTCTCTTAATTTCCTGTGCTCACTGGAAGATGTGAACCTCAGCTTTCTGCTCCAGCCCCTTACACCATGCCTCCCTGCCACAGTGGACTCTAATTCCCTGTAATCATCAATCTTAAACTCAAATAAACTCTTCCTTTTATAAGTTCCCCTGGTCATGGTGGTTTTATCACAGCAATAGAAAAGTTAATACACCTTCCAAAAAGCTTATAGGTTAAAAAAACGGAAGAAAGAAAGAAAGAAAGAAAGAAAGAGAGAGAGAGAGAGAGAGAGAGAGAGAGAGAGAGAGAGAGAGAGAGAGAAAGAAATCAAAAAGGAAATCAAGAAGTGTTTTAAATACAGGAAAATCCGGGCATGGTGGCACACGCCTTTAATCCTAGCACTTGGGAAGCAGAGGCAGGTGGATCTTTGTGAGTTCAAGGCCAGCCTGGTCTACAGAGTGAGTTCCAGGACAGCTGGGACTACAGGGAGACCCTGTCTCAAAAAGACCAAAAAAATAAATAAGAAATAAAAATAAATAAATAAATACAGGAAAATCAAACATAACATAAAAGTTGTGGGATTAGGGAGACCCTGTCTCAAGAAAAAAAAAGTTGTGGGATACTGTCAAACTAATACTTGTGAAGAAATATATGTTATTAAATAATTATTTGGGGGAAGAAATAAACATCAAAAACATAATTTCTGCCTGCTTATTAATAAATTTTTAAATAGTGAGATAAGTAGGAGAAAGGAAACACTAATGATTAAAGAGAAAACAAAAAACATTGAAAATTCAGCAAACTAATTTATAGTTTCATAGTTATCTTAATCAGAACAAGGTTTTGCTTTTTTTACTTTAGCAGAATTCCAATTTTTCAGGTCTTTTAAAAAGTAATAACCAAGATAACATAGTATTTATTTAAATATAGATAAACTATAGACCCTCTTTTTCATGGATTCTTTATTTGCAAATATTTGCTAAAATTCACAAAGGAAATGAGGAAAATGTTTTCCTTTTGTTTAATATGTGTCATGTGCACATGCATAAATGTATGCATGTTTGCATGGGTGGGGGAACATATTGAGGGAATTCACATGTACATGTACATGAAAATTCACAGTGTCTTCCTTAATGACATTCTATCACATATATTGAGACAGTCTCTCATTTGGACCCAGGACTCTCCAATTCAGTTAATTTTCTCATGGTATGCCCTGTCTCTCCCCTGCCCCTGCAAGCACTGGCATTATAGGTACAGCATCATTCCTGCCTGGTATTTATGTGGGTGCTGGGGATATGAGCTCCCATCCTCACACTTGTGTGACAAGCACTTTACCCACTGAGTGATTTTCTCAGAGTTGAAAACTTTGTTGTGTGTACATGTATATGTGTGTAGATGTCAGAGAATGACTAGTGGGAGTCAGCTCTCTCCCCCACTGCTGGTGGGAATGTAAACTTATACAACCACTATGGAAAACAGTGTTGTGGAGAACCAACTTAGAAACTCAAAATGAGCCGGGCGTGTGGGCGACACGCCTTTAATCCTAGCACCTGGGGCAGAGGCAGGGGATCTTTGTGAGGTCAGGCGGCAGCCTGTACTACAGGAGTGAGTTCCATGGACAGCACGGACTACAGGGAGACCCTGTCTCAAAAAGACAAAAAAAAAAAAAGAAACTCAAATGAAGCTACACCCTGACCAACGTCATACTATCCTTGGGTTATTACCTACAAGACTGCATCTCACCACAAAGGAGATAAATGTACAGCCTTGTTTGATGGTTCAGCTCTCTTCATAATACCAAAGAGTGGAACCAAAACCAAGTGCCTTAACCAATGAGTGATTGGAGAAAATGTGGTACATACACAATGGATTCATCAGTGTTAAAAAAAGAAAGTGACATCGATGAAAATTTGGCAGGTAAAATGGACACTAGAGACGAATATTTGTGGCCTAAGTGAAGTTGACAGAGTCCAGAAAAAACAAAAAAACAAAAAAAAAGACAGAACATGGTTATCCCTATCCTTGTGGGTCAAGTAATGAGCGATCAAGACGGAGTAACGTTAATGTTAATTTCCTAGCTTTATCTAAAAGCACTGTGTGCCCTTAGAAGATGTGAGTCCCTTAACAGACTCTAGAATAACCTACCCTTTTCGCTTTGAATTTTATTCAGACTTTAGAATATGTGATACAGGGTGGGTTATGATATTGTAGGCATATAAAATTAAAAGGAAAAATGGGATCCTAATGTGATATTTGGAATAACATATAGTTTATTCATATCGGACATGAAGTTCAGTACATGTGTCACATACATAAGATGCAGTCATGGGAAACAAATTGGGTTGAGGGGAACAGGCACAAAAAATTAATAACATAGTTTATTTTATTGGAAAAAAGGAAATCGCAAATTAAAACCAATCTAACGCTATATCTCCTCTGATAAAATGGCTAAGGGCTCGAGCTAGGGGTGGAATCGAGGGGACCAGCAGAGGTCTGCTAAACTGGGAAAGGATGTCCCGGAAGTCTTGGGGATCCAGGAGCAGAATGAGGCCTGAACCCAGAGTGTCAGGGAGGGATCAGTGGCAGCTTACTCTCCTCTGGCATTCCAGCCAGGGGTGGATCTGAGGGACGCAGCGGCCAGCTCAACCTAACTGGGAAATGTGTCCCAGAAGTCTTGGGAACTAAGGAGCCGAGGCCTTCAACACAGCAGCGAGGCGAACTTGGCGCACGGGCTAAGCAGCAACCAACACCCCCTTCCAATGTGAACTCCCAACTGGAGACTCAAGAGAGAGTGGCAAGAGCAGAGGTAATACAGTATTCAGAAGTTTTCACTGGGTTGCCACACCCACTCCTGCACAGAAGGGAAAAGTGAACTATACCTCCATATATAACCAAATTGAAAGCTAAAACCTTAGACAAGTCCAACACTCCATCATAAAGAATAATAGAACAGAACACCTCAATGAATCAAGAAGCAATCCTTCAACAAAGGGGAAAAGGCCATTTTCAAAATTCCCATCAGCATTACAGCAAAAGCTAGCCACTCCAAGAACAACGAAAGAAAAAGTATGGAAACAACAGAGACAACTCCACACAATAGCTCACAGAGACCAGTGGAGCCCCTACAATGGGATCTTCGTAGACGGTTAACCCAGGACACTATATCATACATAACAATCACAGATTATTCAAAGGAATATCATAATAAAGGAGGAGAATGAAAATCGTCAGAAAGGACTAGAGGAGACGACAGTACAAACTTCAGAAAACACTAAAAGGAGAAAATGACAAGATTATGGAAGAGCTAGAGGGGAAAAATGACAACTCCAGAGGTAGTGAAAACACACTGAAAACGATCCCACAATGAAATGAAAAAGAGAACCGATGAGCCTACAAGAAGGGTTTGTGAGAATCCTGCCAAAGAAGAGGTGCGAAGAAGTGTAAAGAGAGAACAAGGCAAGAAAAAAAAGGAATTAAAAAAAAAAAAAAAAAAAAAAAATTGGTAAGTAAATGGGTGGGAACCTCAGAAGCAGAATGGAGGGAAGCAGAAAAAAGAGATATCAGACCTAGAAAACAACACAGAACACCTGAAAGAAGTCAAGTTAAAGACTATGAAAATATTACAAATAATACAAGAGGAACAACATAGAAAATGTGGGACACATGAAAGACTAACTTCCACATAAGGATAGAGAAGAGAAGAATTCCAAAGAAAATGATATGTTACCAGAATTGTCAACAAATAATAGAGAAATTTCCCAGACTACAAAAAAGAAAAACCCAATGCATAATAAAGACAGCAAGTAGAGAACACCAAATTAGACTGACAGAAAAGAAACTCCTCCCTGCCATATCGATAGTATAAAATGCTAGAATACCAAAACAAAAAGGCAAATTCTGAAAAGCCACAAGAGAAAACAATTATATCTACAGAGGACAAAGACCTATCGCATCAAGCAGCATGAATTTCTCCCCACAAACCATGAAAGCGAAATAGAAGTAAGCGTGGAGCCAGAAGCATTCCCAGTGCTAAAGACTAATGGATGCCAACCAAGGTTACTAATAGCCCAGCAAAGCTATCAATTCTAGTTAAGAGAAAGAGAAAAATCATTCCATGACATAAACAGGGTGAAAGAATACAGGCTTGGAAAACCAACCCTACCAGAGACTGGCCTTGGAAACAAATTACAATAGGATACAGAGAAGAGGAAACAAACTACCACCAGGCACTTGAACAGAAAAAAATTTAAAAAAAAACAGAAAGTGCAGACGTATAGGAAACCTACACAAAAGAATGCAATCAACGTAATAATAATATATGTAAAGGAAACAAAACACAGTCATACCCTAATATAACCTAATAGTCATTGTAGAAACCCCCCAATCAAACACTAGATACTGGGAGATGGACTAGTATGAAACAAACCCCAGGTGCTGTAAAATAGCCTAGAAGTTTAAGAAGCGAGCCAGACATTTCTCTTGTCAGAGAGACCCAGGATTCAATCCCCAAGCACCACGATGGTGCTAAGAACCATCTGAAACTCCAATTCCAGGAGAACTCAGTTCCAGGGGAATCCGCCAGCCCTCTCTGAATCCTCAGCATTGCAGACATGATGCACAGAGCCTGACTAGAGAGCATGGGCATTCAATCACATACAAAAATAAGAAACAAAAAAAATAAAAAATAAAAGAAAACAAAAAAAAAAACAAATATTATAAGAACCCATCTCACCCTTAAGCTTATGGGCAATCGAACTTAAATGAAAGATGGAAAAAATAAATATTGCCAAGCGAATGTTATTAAAAGACAAAGCAGGATTTGCTACCTATATTCAGTACAAATAGAACTTCAAAGTAGAAGCAATTAGAAGAGACAGAGGACCAGTATATCCTTATCAAAGGAAAATGTAACACGAAGAGTTCATCAATCATGAAATATATGCAACACACTCTGGTGACCCAACTTTATAATACAACTTCTACAGGACCTCAAGGCACAATTAACCCCAACACAGTCATAAGTGAGGGACTTCAATTACCCACTGAAGTCCGTTGGGACAGATCAACTGAACAAAGAATAAACAAGAGTATCGAAGCTGAAAAATACAGTAAATGAAATGGTACCTCACAGATAGTCTTCCGAATATCCACCCAAACACAAGAAATAAACTTATTACTCAGAACCCCACAGAACATTCTCAAAATTGAGACACATTCTCCGGACCAGAAACCTCAAGAAAAGAAAAGAAAGTACCCATGCATTCTGTAACTATACAGTAACTAATAACACAGATAAGATGTTAACCGTCATGAACAGGAGACAACACTTATATATGGGTCAATAGAAATATTAAGAAACAATAAAATCTCCTAACTATGAACGAAACCAGATGAAACTGAACACAGAAACGTCATGGGGAATGAGCCTAAAAGAACATCCTGAAAGATCGAAGGGTATAAGCCTGGGGGATTAATCCGAGTAGTAAAGAAAAAAAGCACTGATAAATGACAACAACAAAAAAAAAATTAAATAAAGATAAGAGAATATACTTAATATAAAAAAAAAAAAAAAAAAAAAAAAAAAAACAGAGAAGAAGCACAATAATAAACTGATAAAACCAAAAAAAAAAAAAAAAAAAAAGACCAACAACAAATAAGCCTCTAAATACAGCAGACAGGAAGAAATAAAAAAATCAGAGCAGAAATCAATGTAAATAGGAAAAAGAAACAATAAAAAAATAGATCGAATCCAAAAGTTGGTTCTGTTGACAGGAACTAAAGCAAATATAGACAGCACTAGCCTAGTAACAAGAAAAGAAAGTAGGTAACTCCTAATTAAATAGAATTTAGGAGGAAGGGGAAAATTCGGAGCTACAGGACATGAAAAGATCCAGACAATCATACACGGAATACTCAACAACATCTTCTTCCACAAGTTTGAAAACCTAAGAAAAATTGATGAATATGTGCAATCCAGGAATCACCAAAGCAACGATCAAGAAGAGATTGCAGCTTAAAGACCATAATATTTGATGAAACTGAAAATGTAATAAGAGACCTCCAACTAAAAAGCCCAGTTCAAGATGTTTCAAGCAGAATTCCATATAAAACATTCAAAGAGGACTACAACAATTATTACTTAAAAATGTGTTCAAAAGGCGATACAATCGGAGGGAATCCTCCAAATTTCCCCTCTATGGAAGCCAGCGATGACTCTGATACTAAAACGGCAAGGAGGCAACCAAAAAATAGACTACAGACCCAATCATATCAATGAACTCAATGCAAAAGATCCTCAACTAGATATACTCTCCTCAACCAATATACAGACCACATACAAAATATCATTCACCATGATCAAGTGAATATTCATACCAGAGATTGCAGGGATAGTTCAACTAACAAAAAACACTAAATATCATGAATCACATAAATGGACTGAAGGACAGAAAATCACACCATCCGCTCAATTGATGCAGAAAAAGGCCTTTTGACAAGATCCAAGCATCCTTCATGCTTAAGTCGTAGAGGTAATTGGATGGATAGGATCATTCATCCAACATAATCAAAGCCATATCGAAAAACCCACAAGCCAGTATGTGTCCTAAATGGAGGAAGTTAGAAGGATTCACCTAAATGTAGGACCTGACAAGGTGCCCCTTTGTCACACTCCTCTTCATTATAGTGCTTGAAACACTGCTGAGGGCAATAAGGCAAGGAAAGGCAATTAAATGAATACAATTGGAAAAGAGAAGAAAAACCACCCTTTTTGGTAGACGATAATGATAGTTTTGTATACCTAAGGATGTTAAAACAAAGAAGGAAAGAAGAGAGAAAGAGAGGGAAGGAAGAAGGAGGGAGGGGGAGAGAGAAGAGGAAGGGAAGGGGAAAAGGGGAAAAAGAGAAAATTCCCAAGAAATTCCTTGAAATGAGTAAAAGTTTCAGTAAACTAGTGGGATACAAAATTACCCTTTAAAAANAAATCAAGAAGTGTTTTAAATACAGGAAAATCCGGGCATGGTGGCACACGCCTTTAATCCTAGCACTTGGGAAGCAGAGGCAGGCGGATCTTTGTGAGTTCAAGGCCAGCCTGGTCTACAGAGTGAGTTCCAGGACAGCTGGGACTACAGGGAGACCCTGTCTCAAAAAGACCAAAAAAATAAATAAGAAATAAAAATAAATAAATAAATACAGGAAAATCAAACATAACATAAAAGTTGTGGGATTAGGGAGACCCTGTCTCAAGAAAAAAAAAGTTGTGGGATACTGTCAAACTAATACTTGTGAAGAAATATATGTTATTAAATAATTATTTGGGGGAAGAAATAAACATCAAAAACATAATTTCTGCCTGCTTATTAATAAATTTTTAAATAGTGAGATAAGTAGGAGAAAGGAAACACTAATGATTAAAGAGAAAACAAAAAACATTGAAAATTCAGCAAACTAATTTATAGTTTCATAGTTATCTTAATCAGAACAAGGTTTTGCTTTTTTTACTTTAGCAGAATTCCAATTTTTCAGGTCTTTTAAAAAGTAATAACCAAGATAACATAGTATTTATTTAAATATAGATAAACTATAGACCCTCTTTTTCATGGATTCTTTATTTGCAAATATTTGCTAAAATTCACAAAGGAAATGAGGAAAATGTTTTCCTTTTGTTTAATATGTGTCATGTGCACATGCATAAATGTATGCATGTTTGCATGGGTGGGGGAACATATTGAGGGAATTCACATGTACATGTACATGAAAATTCACAGTGTCTTCCTTAATGACATTCTATCACATATATTGAGACAGTCTCTCATTTGGACCCAGGACTCTCCAATTCAGTTAATTTTCTCATGGTATGCCCTGTCTCTCCCCTGCCCCTGCAAGCACTGGCATTATAGGTACAGCATCATTCCTGCCTGGTATTTATGTGGGTGCTGGGGATATGAGCTCCCATCCTCACACTTGTGTGACAAGCACTTTACCCACTGAGTGATTTTCTCAGAGTTGAAAACTTTGTTGTGTGTACATGTATATGTGTGTAGATGTCAGAGAATGACTAGTGGGAGTCAGCTCTCTCCCCCACTGCTGGTGGGAATGTAAACTTATACAACCACTATGGAAAACAGTGTGGAGAACCCTTAAGAAACTCAAAATGAGCCTACCACCTGACCAAGTCATACTACTCCTGGGTATATACCCACAAGACTCATCTCACCACAGAGATACATGTACAGCCTTGTTTATTGCAGCTCTCTTCATAATACCAAATAGTTGGAACCAAACCAAGTGCCCTTCAACCAATGAGTGGATGGAGAAAATGTGGTACATCTACACAATGGAGTTCTATGCAGTGGTAAAGAAAGATGACATCATGAAATTTGCAGGTAAATGGATGGAACTAGAAGATATTTTGCTAAGTGAGGTGACAGAGTCCCAGAAAAAACAAAAACAAAAAAAAAAAAAAAACGAATGGTATCCCTTATCTGTGGATCAAGTAAGGCAGACGGAGTAACGTTAATGTTACATTTCTCTTTATCTAAAAGCAACTGTGTGCCCTTAGAATGTGAATCCCTTAACAGACTCTAGAATTAACCTACTACCTGTTTTCAGACTTTATAATTTTAGTACAAAGGTACAGGGTATATTTGAATATTTTAGAGCAATATAAAATTAAAAAGGAAAAATGTGGATCCTGAAATATGATTTGGAAATAACATATAGTTTATTCATATGACATGATTTCAGTACATGTGTCACATACATAAATGCATATGGTGAAACAATATGGGTTGGAGGGGACATGCACAAAAATTTAATAAAAGATTTTTTTTAATGGAAAAAAAGGGAAATGCAAATTAAAACCAATCTAAGATATCATCTCACTCTGATAAAAATGGCTAAGAGCTCTAGCTAGGGGTGGAATCTGAGGGGACCAGCAGGTCTGGCTAACTGGGAAACGTGTCCCGGAAGGTCTTGGGATCCAGGAGCAGAGGAGGCCTGAACCCAGAGTTCAGGGCAGGGATTCAGTGGCAGCTTACTCCCTGCTGGCATTCCAGCCAGGGGTGGAGTCTGAGGGGACCAGCCGGTCCAGCTAACTAACTGGGAAATGTGTCCCAGAAGGCCTTGGGAACTAGGAGCTGAGGCTCAAACACAGAGGGAACTTGCGCACGGGCTAAGCCAGCAACCCAACACCCCCCCTTCCAACTGGAACTCCCAACTGGAACTCAAGAGAGAGTGGCAGAGAGCAGAGGTAATACAGTATTCAGAAGTTGTCACCTGGGTTGCCACCCACCCAACTCCTGCAGAACAGAAAGGGAAAAGTGAACTATACCTTCCAATATATAACCAAAATTGAAAGCCTAAAACCTAGACAAGTCAACACTCCATTCATAAGGAGAATATAACAGACACCCGAAGGAATCAAGGAAAGCAATCCTTCAACAAAGTGAAAAGGCATTCAAAATTCCCATCAGAATACAGGCAAAAAGCTAGCCACATGCCAAGAGCACAACGAAAGAAAAATATGGGAAAAGCACAGAACAACTCCACACCAAACTCTACAGAGCCAGTGGAGGACCCCTACAATGGGATCTCGGTAGAGGTAACCCAGGACACAGATCCCAAAATAACAATCACAGATATATTCAAAGAAATCATAAAACTAAGAGGAGAGAATGAAAATCTCAGAAAGGACCTAGAGGAAGACAAGGACAAACTTCAGAAAGAACTAAAAGGAGAAAATGACAGATTATGGAAAGAGCTAGAGGGACAAAATGACAAACTCCAGAAGGAAGTGGAAACACTGAAAAGATCCCACAATGAAATGAAAAAGGAAACCAATGAGCTACAAGAAAAGTTTGAGAAGCTCCAAAAGGAAATGGAAATTGTAAGGAAAACACAGGAAGAACAAAAAAAAAGGAAATTGAACAGTCATCCAATCAAGAGGAAAGAATGGGAAAAAGCCTCAGAAGCAGAATGGAGGAAGCAGAAAAAAGAATATCAGACCTAGAAGACAACACAGAACAACTAAAAAGCTCAAGTAAAGACTATGAAAAATTTAAAAATACACAAGAGTGGAACAACCAAGAAATGTGGGACACTATGAAAAGATCAAACTTTCG
>VZQC01009057.1:0-33112 GCA_009823505.1 Rhizomys pruinosus | reverse complement strand
GGGAAAGGGAAATAAGCCTGAACTGAATTGGAAAAAATGTATGAAATGCACAAAGCATCAATAAAAATTAATTTAAAAAAAAAAAGTAAAAATGTCTATATTAAACAACATTGGTTAAAAGGTTTTAATAAAAACGGTGATACATTTAAGCTAATTGGAAATATAAAATGTTATCCACGTTTGTTTTACTTATATTTTGTGTAACAACAACTTTGGGGTTAATGTGTACAAATGTTCTCTATAATTTTTGTGTTGTACAGTATCATCTTGTAACATTTTCTTTTACCTGTAGGATAATTTAACTAAAGGAATTAAGTTTGCTTCCTAAATTAACAACATACAGTCAATGATAAACAGCTTGGGTAAATTTAATGAAAAATTTACACCTTGATTCCTGCTTATAGGTATGTGTAATACAACTGCCTTTTTGAGATTCATGGGTCAAAAAATAAAAACCTAAAATTAAAAGGGGGGATACAGTTATATATTAAATCTTTTGTCAAATTTTTCAATTTAAATCTTAAAACTAACTATGGGAAAAGATTTGCATGTTCCCACAGGTCAAAATGTCACCAACTTAATGGCTGAGAAAAAAAATATAGCTTTGCATTGTGCAGGAGATACCAAGAAATACCAGCAGAAAAGTTGGCCCATCTAAACATTAAAAGGAAGAAAAGCCTCAGACCGCTACAGGCACCAAACATTTCTGTGGATCCTATTTGTAACAACTGTTTATACTGTATCCTAATGTACTTTACCTTCCAGGTGCTGCAAAGTTTTAATATGAGAGACTTTCTTACCTCCTTTTCATAGAACAAAGAAAAACATGATAGTAATGAAGTCATTCCCTAACTGTAAATTAGAGCCGACTGTTATAGAGGTAATCTCTTATAAAACCAGTATAATTGCTTTCTTTAATTGACTAATAGACAGGAACTGTGAAAGGATAATTCTCTACTCAGAGCCAAATATGATACTAAAGTCTTTAAAAGCTTTGTAATTAAGCAAAATATTTTAATACAGGAGAGCTCTGTATCAGCAATGGATTATTCTGCTAAGGAGATGTTGCCTAGGGGGTCCAAGCCCCCCCAAAAAGGTAAAGGCATTTTGCCTGTAAACTGGGATACCTGCAAGAAGAGAGGTGGTAAGACCCTGCTGTTGAAGACCTGGTGTAAGCATGGGAAAGATGTATTGAGACCACACTTGCAAGTGTACAGTTGGTCTCTGGAATGCCAGAGAGTGTTACCAAAGGCCACTAAATCAATAAAGCAAATATTGGCCTCCTTGAGTCAAGCAAGACTCCTCTGTCAGCATCAGCTACACCTCACCTGCCTGGAAATGTTGTGCAGCAGTGGCAGCCCTATGTCTGTATATCCCAAATCCAATTGGCTATTATCTCTCTCCTTGGAGGAATAATTCATGGCTGATGCCACAAGCTTACATCCTCCAGTGGTTAGTAGATGTTTTAAGCAACAGTAAGACCTTGTCATCTTTTACAGAAAAGCTATAGTTCGCAGATTAGCATACCTTCCAAACACCTGTGTCTATGCCAACGTAACCTACCATAATAATTAGTACTAGTTAAATGCCTGTATATATAATTGCTTGTGCTTCATTAATAGGATTAAAATGTTATTCCTGGATAAACTGCCAACCCATGAAAAGAAACAGCCTGAACTGATCAGAGTCCAAAACGACATCTCCAGAGAAAGTAGACTGTTTTGCTTCTTGCCCACTTGTGCCCCTTTTATAAAACCTAGGGAACAATCTGTGGAAGAGAGGGTGTGGTAGAATGTAAGGGTTGTGATTGGGGTGAATTGTGAAACTGCAGCAATCTAGACTGGACTCATTTGATCAACATGCTTGTACATACAAGCCCCTCTAGCTGGACAATGGGGACCTTGGGCTTTATAAGTTTGGGCATAGCTACTTGCAAATTGGTTTTACATGAGGATGCTTGTATTCATTACTTAATAATTATTATGACAATGAATGGTATCACTCATCTGTGGATGCTAGCACCAATTACCTAATTGTATGGCAAACTGAGCAATGTCAATGTGATCTGAAAACAACTGTGCTCTTATATTGTGAATCCCTTAAAATATAATAAATAAAAAAGAAAAAAAATTATTACTAAAAATGAATAGAAAAAAGGAAAGAGGATATAAATAAGTATAAATATGGGTTATGTTGATATATAGATACATAGATAGATATGGATAGAAAGCATTATAGACTTTTGTATACACCAAGATGTGCTAGCTAGTCTTTATTTTCAAGTTGACACAACCTAGAATCACCCAAAATAGAGAAAGTCTCAATTTTAAAAATGTCCTAATTGTATAGTCTGGTGGGCATGTCTGTGAGGAATTGTCTTGATTGATGATTGATGCAGGAGGGCCCAGCCCACTGTGGGCATTATAATCCCTAGGTAAATGGGCTGTGTAAGAAAACTAACTGAGCAAAAGCCAGAGAGCCAGCCAGTAAACAGTGTTCTCCTGTGGTTTCTTCTTCAGTTCCTGCCCAGACTTCCCTCAAGGATGGATTTTGACCTGGGAGTATAAATAAAATAAATCCATTCCTCCCCATGTTGCATTGGGGCACAGTATTTTTTTTATCACAGCAACATAAACCAAACTAGAACAATCAGTCTAAATAGATGTTTCCCTAGCTCTGTTCTTGTGAGAGCCTTTTAGCAATGATCCCCTGGAAACAAGTGGGCAGGTACACAGATCTTGATTTCTAGCAATGTTCTCCAACATAAACAACCAGGGTTCCTTGGAGAAGTGGCCCATCTAGACATGTAAAAGATGAAATATGAGCCAGAAGTCATTGTGCCAGAAAGCACAGAGGCCTTCATCAAAGAAAGTGAAGAATGGGGACCTCTAGACAGGCCTTAGGAGACAGCCCGAAAGAGACTCCAGTAGGCAAATCTAGAAATCTTGAGTGACAAAATAAATTGCATACATAACTGAACACAAAAGTCAAACACATACGAGTCATACTGCTGTAAATATATAATTGAATAAATAAGTAAATGGGGATATACCTTCTTTGAAGAATTCAAAACAATGTTTATACTTATCCATACTCCCTTATCCAGAAATTGAGGTTTAACTAACTCCCCAACCTTAAATAGTGACATAACTTAGTAACTCACTTTCAAAAGACAAATAGAGGTACCAGCACCCATATAAGGAAGCTTAAAATGCCTGTAACTCTAGCTTCAGGAGCTTTTCATCCTCTTCTGGCCTCCTCAGCACTTTGTCATACATGTAGCCTTCGATCACACACACATATATATACACACTCACACACACACACACACACACACACACACATTATGAGTCAGTGCCTGAGGAAAAAAAGAAACACAGCTGTGGGGCATCTTACAAAATACCTAGCCATTGCTCTTCAAAAACAAAAAAAAATGATTTAGAAAAAGACTGAGTTATGAGCTGGGCTATAGGATCAGGCATGTGACTTTGGTACAGTGTAGAATCCTAGATGTGATCCTGCAGTAGAAAAGTTAGCAGAAGAAAAGCAGATGAAATAAGATCTATGTGTAATAAGATCTAGTGTAATTAACAGAAATGACCAAAATTAATAATACCTTCTTTTTTAATGAAATACAATCCCAAAGGTTATACCAGGAAACTTGGGTGATGGAGAAGCAGAAAAGTACTGTCTACACTTTACATTTCTATAAATCTAAAGTTATATCAAAGTGACAGTTTATTTTTTAAAATATCAATACCAGTCAAGTCTTCAACCCTAAACAGGACACTTATACCAGCCCACTGGGCTCAGGAAATACCATGGAAGAACAAGCAAAAAGAATAGAAGAAATGGAAGATCGAGAGAAAGACTGAAATGTCAACTTCTGTGTGTGACCCACCATTGCAATCATGAATTCACAACAGTTGCAGTCTTCTATAGGGCCTGTAAGAGATTGAACCTGTCAACAGACAGTCATGGAATAGGAGGGAGGCTCGTGCACCCCTCCCTCTTCTTGACGAACCAGAGATTACTGGTGGATTCTAAAGGAAAGGGTCTCATTATCTTCAGATATGTTCTTCCTGGTGACCCCACCAGGCTACATTGGATAGTTTCATTCTCATGGTCACTCAATTGGCCCTGGTTAAACTCAGTGGGTCACAGAACAAGACAAAGAGACATGAACATGGGAAAGAGACCTATAGGGAGGACATGTTAGCAGGGGGCAAGAGGGAGATAAGAGCAGGGATGGGTAAGAATGATCAGAATGCATTATATACATGCATGAAATTGTCACAGGAAAAATAATAAAAAGTCAAGACCAAAACAAAAACGCCAGCCTCTCATGAAACTGTATTAAAATCTTCTCAGGAATGACAGAAGGTTGGCATCCTAAAACTGCTCAACTAGACAAATGAACACTGAAATTTGGTCCTTGCTCCTGGCAATGAGAACATTCTGTCCAGGAAGTGGTAATATGGTTGCTCTCTGTCCTTAGCTCCAGGACCAAAAGTAGCATCTGTTCCTGAAATGGTGTTGGCCATGACTCCCATCACCTGTTAGAGAAAAGATGATCCAGGACAGACATGCCTCCCATCCCTCATAACAACTGGGCAGCCAAGATTGGGGTTTGCTGGTGGCTCTCAGCACAGGCTTGTGACAGCTCAGAGAAGACAGGTGGGGGAGTGAGCTGGCTGAATCTTGTTTATCTGAGGACTCAGTAGCCCAGACAAATTAGTATTTTAAATATGCCAAAGTCCTTTCAAACCTGACCTAAGCCAGACTTGGCACTGCATACCTTTAATCTCGGGACTCAGAAGGCAGAGGCAGGCAAATCTCTCTGAAACTGAGGCCAGCTTGGTCTGTATTGTGAGTTCCAGGCCAGCTGGAGCTACAAGGAGACACTATCTCCAAAAAAAAAAAAAGAAAAGAAAAACTAGTTTTATATGTACTTAATATATGCCACTCTTCTCAAGAAGCAGAAACGCACTCCGGTTTGCCAGTTGACAATCTGGCCATCTTTTACACTTTCTCCATCTTTAAGCTAACCCAAACAAAAACCCTGCTCATCCTGAGAGATGCTAGATAAATGTGTCAGCAAGCAGTTATTCTGCTCTTGTATGGTAAATTCACCTATTTATTCTTCTTTAAAAATATTTGTGATGTTTATTTTATGTGTATGATGTATTGCCTACATGTATGTAAGTGTACTCCTTTTCTGCAATGCCTGCAAGGATCAGAAGAGGATGTCAGATTCCCCTGGAACTAAACTTACAGACAGTTGTTAGCCACCATGTGGGTTCTAGGACTCGAAGCCAGGTCCTCTGCAAGAGAATCTGGTGTTCTTAACCATTGAGCCATCCATCTCTCTAGCCTTCACCTATTTATTCTTTAATGTTTTAAGGGAGGGGTCTGTTTTCAAAAGATATAAGTTACCTAAGTAGCTTCAGACTGTAGTCTCTGGAAATATCACTGATCTTGCACCAGCATGAAGAATTAATTTGTGATAAGCTTTGAAGAGTATAAGTTGTCAAAATATACATACATCAGCTGACCTCCACAGTCTCTTGAATAACTTTTTTTCATCACGGAAACCCACTCTCCATATAAAAGACATCAGCAACTCTGGAAACATTTGTCAAATAGAACTGAGGTAAGTTCTGTTCTTAAGGGCCAACCCCCTGGTGAACGAAATTCAATGTCTAGCATTCACAACTGAAGTAACAACACAGGAGCTTTATAAAATGCCCTTAGAGAACATGTATCTGCTGTACAGTTGCCTGCTTGGACATGTGAGCATGACCCTCCACATTGGTCCCTCTTCTGTCTTCTATTCCCCCCATACCAGCTCCAATAGTTCATCACAGCCTCACCAATTTATTAATATTTGGCTCAGACTAATCAGGTTATCCCTGCAATCTGGGCTCATCCACCAGATTTTTGGCTTGGATTCACTGATCTTATATTGTCAGGAGTATACATAGGATCTGGCATAGTGACTCACACCTGAAAATAAATACAATCCCAGCAATGGAGGAGGCTGGAGGAGGAAGATTCCTGCATGTTCAAGGTCTGTCTGGACCTTATCTGCAAAACAAAGCAAAAAAATGTCTGATTTTATATTTCCCTGTGGCTAAGGATATTGAACAGGTTTTTTATTATATATCTGTTTGTTATGGCCCTTTCAACTAAGAACCTTTTTTAAATTATGTTCTTTTTATTGACATTTTGTATATTTCATACATCATTTTTCAGTCCAGTTAGGATACATTCTCCTCTCCCTGCCCCTTCCCCCTCCCCAGTTTATGCATTCTGCCATATATGTCTTGCATTTTTCTCAGTGTTTCCAATGATTTTTTCTTCAGAGGCTTGTTGTTTTGAGAAAAATTTAACTGTATCAGTCAGATCGTTGACTCAGTCCCTATGTTGTTGTTTCCTGCCCTTTGTATTATTCCAAATTATGTCTGTTTTAACAACACATGTATCAAAATGACCTTTGGGAATAAACTGTATGTTAATTCCAAAATACCTTTAGGAGTTCACTTTTTCCCTTTTCATTTTATATTACTCTAGAATATGAATACATATCTTCCACCATTATATGGTAATTACAATGTCTGAATATCAGTGGTAGGTTGATTCTAGAGTCCGTTAAAATATTCACAGTATAAGAGCACAGTTGCTTTCAGATATAAATAAATATAATAATAAAGTTGCGCAGTTTGCCTGCCAACTGGGGATTTGGTGTCAGCATCCACATATGAGGGACAACATTCCTCTTTTTTTTTTTTTCTGGGACTGTGTTACTTCACTTAGTATAATGACTTCGAGTTCCATCCATTTACCTGCAAAGTTTATGATCTCATCTTTCTTTACTCCTGCATAGAACTCCATTGTGTAGATGTACCACATTTCTGTTATGCAGTCATCAGTTGAGGGGCATTTGGGTTGGTTCCAGCTCTTCAGTATTGTAAAGAGAGCTGCAATAAACATAGTTGCACATGTATCTTTCTGGTAAGATGAGTCTTGTGGGTATATGCCCAGGAGGGGTATGACTGGGTCAGGTGGTAGGCTCTTTTTGAGGCTTTTAAGGGTTCTCCACACTGCTTTCCATAGAGGTTGTATGAATTTACATTCCCACCAGCAGCGGATGAGTGTTTCCCTTTCCCCACAACCTCTCCAGCATTTGGTGTCTTCTTGATCTTGGCCAGTCTTATTGGAGTCAGATGATACTTTAGAGTGGTTTTAATTTGCATTTCCTTAATTATTATGTTTTAAGATGATTCTCAGCCATCTTTACTTCCTCATTGGTGAAGTCTCTGTTCAGCTTTTTACTCCATCTTTTGAGAAGGTCATTTGTTTTCTTACTTCTTTGTTTGTTTGTTTGTTTGTTTGTTTGTTGTCTTTTTGAGACAGGGTCTCCCTGTAGCTCTGGCTGTCCTGGAACTCACTCTGTAGACCAGGCTGGCCTTGAACTCACAGAGATCCACATGCCTCTGCCTCCCAAGTGCTAGGATTAAAGGCGTGTGCCACCATGCCTGGCATTTATTTATTTCTGTATGTGTATCAATGTACTGTCTGCATGCAAGTTTGTGCACCCGTGTCGTGCAATGCAGCGGAGGTCAGAAGAGGGTGTCGGATTCCTCTGGAACTGGAGTTCTCCTGGAATTGGAGTTACAGACGGTTCTCAGTCACCATGTGGGTGCTGGGGATCGAACCCAGCTCCTCTGTAAGGACCCGGTTCTTAACCACTAGGCCATCTCTCCAGCCCCTACTTCTTTGTTTTTTAAGTAGTCTATATATTCTGGATGTTAATGCTCTGTCAGATTTATCACTGGTGAAGGTTTCCTCCCACTCTGTGGGTTTTCTCTTTACTTCCCTGATTGTTTCTTTAGCTGTACAGAAGCTTTTGAGTTAGATGAGGTCCCACTTGTCAGCTTTTGCCCTTATTTCCTGTGCAGCTGCTGTTTGGTTTAGAAAGTCTTCTCCTATGCCTATGTCTTATAGGTTGCTGCCAACTTTTTCTTCTATCACCTTCATGGTTTCAGGTTTCGGGTTGAGATCTTTGATCCACTTGTTTATTTTTGTACAGGGTGAGATGTAGGGGTTTAATTTTGTTCATCTACAAATTGTGATCCAGTTTTGCCAACACCATATGCTGAAGATGCTATCTTTCCTCCATCGAACATTTTTGGCCCCTTTGTCAAATATGAGGTGGCTAAAATTATATGAGCTCATGTTTGGATCTTCAATTTTCTTCCTTTGATCAACAAGTCTGTTTTTCTACCAGTACTAGGATGTCTTTATGACTACAGCCCTGTAATATAGCTTGAAGTCTGATAAGGTAATCCCCCCTGTATTGCACTTTTCACTCAGGGTCGCTTTAGCTCTTCGGGGTCTTTTGTTTTCCCATATGAATTTAAGGTTTTTCCAAGTCTGTGAAAAAGCTCATGGGTATTTTGATTGGGATTGCATTGAATCTGTATATTAATTTGGGTATAATGGACATTATTACTACATTAATTTTCCAGTCCATGAGTATGGGAGCTTTCCATCTTTTGATGTTGTCTTCAATCTCCTTCTTCAGGGGTTTAAAATTTTTGTTGTAGACATCTTTGATGTCTTTGGTTAGGTTTATTCCCAAGTATTTGATTTTTTTGAGGCTATTTTGATTGGAAAGGTCTCCTTATAGTCCTTCTCTGATTGTTTATTGTTAGTGTAAAGGAAGTCTACTGATTTTTCTAGGTTTATTTTGAATCCTGCCACTTTACTGAAACTCTTAATCATTTCTAGGAGTTTTCTGGTAGAGTTTGTAGCATCCCTTAGGTAAACTAGCATATCATCTCTAAAAATGGATAGTTTTACTTCCCCTTTTCCAATTAGTACTCCTTTTTATTTCCCTTTCTTGCCGTATTTTCCTAGCAAGCATTTCAGGCACTATATTGAAGAGGAGTGGCAATAGGGGGCAGCTTTTCCTGGTTCCTGCCTTTAAGGGAAATGGTTCCAATTTTTCTCCATTTAGGATGATGTTGGCTGTGGGTTTGTTGTATATGGCTTTGGTTAATTTGAGAATGTTCCTTCCAGTCCAATTACCTCAAGGATTTTAAGCATAAAAGGATGCTAGATTTTGTTGAAAGCTTTTTCTTCATCAATTGAGATGATCATGTGGTTTTTGTCTTTCAGTCCATTTATGTATTTTATGATATTTATTGATTTATGTATATTGAACCATCCCTGCATCTCTTTTATGAATACAACTTGATCATGATGGATGATCTTTTGATATTGGTCTGTATGTGATTTGTAAGTTTTTTGTTAAGAATTCTTGCATTTGTGTTCATTAATGGGTCTATAGTTTTCTTTCATTTGTGTCTTTGCCTGGTTTTGATATTAGAGTGAAGGAATTTGGGAGATTTCCCTCTGTCTGTGTCCTTCTGAACATTTCGAGTAGTAATGGTTGTAAGACCTCTTTAAATGTTTTGTAGAATTCTTCTGTGAAACCATCTGGGCCTGGGCTTCTTTTAGTTGGGAGGTTTCTTATTACATCTTCAATTTCCTCAAGTATTATGGGTCTGTTTAAGCTGCCAATCTCTTCTTGGTTAAGCTTTGGTGAATACCAGGATTTCAGATATTCATCTATTTCTCTTGGGTTTTCAAATTTAGTAGAGTATAGATTGTTGAAGTATTCTCGAATGATTGGATGTTTTGTTTATCTGTTATGATGTTTCCTCTTTCATCGTGAATGCTACTGATTTGGAGTTGCTCTTTCTTTCTTTTGGTTAACTGGGCTAGAGGTCTATTTTGTTTATCTTTTCAAAGAACCAGCTTTTGGATTCATTGATTTTTTTTTTTGTAATTTTTTTTTTGTTTCTATTTCATTGATTTCTGCTCTGAGTTTTGTTATTTCTTCCTGTTTGTTGGGTTTAGGGTTCATTTGTTGTTGTCTCTCAAGTGTTTTTAGCTGCAGTGTTAGATTGTTTATTTGTTTTCTTTCTTTTTTTGATGTGGGCACTTAGGGCTATAAATTTCCCTCTTAGAACTGATTTTAATGTATCCCACAGGTTTTGTTGTGTCGTATTGTCTTTTTCATTTAGTTCCATGAATGCTTTTATACCATTATTTATTTCTTCCCTGACCCACTCATTATTCAGGATTGTGTTGTTTAAATCTCCATGTGTTCTTATAGTTAGTAGGACTTATCCTGATATTAATATTGAGCTTTATTGCACTGTGTTCTTATAGAATGCATGAAATAGTTTCAATCCTCTTTTTATTTTTGAGATTTCTTTTATGTCCCAGTATGTGGTCGATTTTGGAGAATGTTCCATGGGGTGCTGAGTAGAAAGTATATTCTCTGGTGTTTGGGTGGAATATTCTGAAGATATCTGCGAGGTCCATTTGGTGTACTGTATTGTGCAGTTCCGATGTCTCTCTATTTTTTGTCTATTTGACCTATCCAAGGGACTCAGTGAGGTATTGAAGTCCCCCACTATTAGTGTGCTGGGATTAATCTGTGTCTTGAGGTCCTGAAGGATTGTGTTTATAAAGTTTGGTGCACCAGAGTTTGTTGCATAAACATTTAAGATTGTGAAGTCTTCCTGGTTAATTGTCCCATTGATAAGGATATAATGACCCTCTTTGTCTTTTCTGATTAATGTTACTCTGAGGTCTATTTTGTCTGATATTGGAATAGCAACTCCTGCTTGCTTTTTTGTATCATTTGCTTGTAATATTTTTCCATCCTTTCACTCTAAGGTTGTGTCTGTCCTTGAAGATGAGATGGGTTTCTTAGAGGCAGCATATAGATGGATTCTGTTTCCTAATCCATTCTCCCAGTCTGTGTTTTGATTGGGGACTTTAGACCATTAATATTTAAGGTTATTATTGATATATGTGTGCTGTTTCCTTTCAACTTATTTTTTGTTTGTGTTATTGATCTGGGTTTTCACTTACTGTGTTATGCTTTTTTAAATTTCTCTCTTTAGTTGTTTTGGGATAGTTGCTCCTTTCTTCTGTTCTTTGAATTGCTTCTAGTATTTTTTGAAGGGTTGTTTTTTTTCACATGTGTTCTTTCATTTTGTTTATGTCATGAAAGATTTTTCTTTCCCCTTCAACTATAATTGACATTTTTTGCTGGCTATAGTAATCTGGGTTGGCATCTAAAGTCGTTTAGCACAGGGAATACCTTGGTCCATGTTCTTCTTGCTTTCATTGTTTGCACTGAGAAGTCCGCTGTAATTCTGATGGGTTTTCCCCTTATATGTAACTTGTTTTTCTTTTGTGGCTTTTGGTATTTTGTCTTTATTTTGAGCATCTAGTGTTTTATCTATGATATCATATGGGGAATTTCTTTTCTGGTCTTGTCTATTTGGTGTTCTATGTGCTTCTTGTACTTGTATGGGTTTGTCTTTTTTCAGTTTTGGGAAATTTTCTTCAACTATTCTGTTGAAGATCTGACCAATACTATTGTCTTGGGATTCTTCTTCTTCCTCTATCCCTATGATGTGGAGGTTTGGTCTTTTCATGGTGTTCCACATTTCCTGGTTGTTCCACTCTTGTGGATTTTTTTTAATTTTTTACAATCTTTGCTTGAAGTTTTTAGTTGCAACATGTTTTCCTGTAGGTCTGATATTCCTTTTTCTGCTTCATCCATTCTACTTCTAAGGCTTTTTCCCATCCTTTCCTGCTGATTGGATGAATGTTCAATTTCCTTTTTCATTTCCTACTGTGATTTCTTCAGTGTTTCCACTTCCTTTTGGAGCTTTTCATTGTCTTCTTGGAGCTCCTTGTTACACTGGTAAGTATCTTTTGTCCTTTCAGCCTGAGATATTTTCAGCATTTCCACTTCCTTCCAGAGTTTGTCATTCTCTTCCTCTAGTTCTTTTTGGAGTTTTTATTTCTCTTCCTCTAGTTCTTTTCACAGTTTGTCTTTCTCTCCCTCTAGTTTTTTCTAGAGTTTATCATTCTTTCCTTCTATTTCCTTCATGAATTTTTCATTCTCTCCCCTTAGTTCTCTGATTTGTTCTTTATATCCTTTGGTTTCTTTGACTATGTCTACAATTGTTCTTCTAAGGTCAGTGTCTTGGTTTCCTTCCAGGGAGAGCTTGCTGTCAGGATCTTCTACAGGACTGATAGAGTTCTGATTTATTATGAGCTTTTCCCATATTGTTGTTTTTCTGTTGTGTCTTTGGCATGTGGATTTGTTTTTGTTGTTGTTGTTTGTTTGTTTGTTTGTTTGGATTCTGGTGCTAATCTCAAATGTTAATATGGAGGACAGGTTGGTCACTCACTCTGCTTCCTGCCAGTTTCTTTCTTGGCATTGGCTGTGCAGCCTAGAATCACTGGCACTGTGCCTTCTGGATCGTCCCAACCAAGCACGAGCAGCTTACAGTCTCCACTACAGTACCAGTAGCTTGAGCGTGCAGGAGTTAGGGGGGTTGTTGATTTACTCCTTTGGCCCTTGTGTCCAGTACTTCACCTGCCCTGCCCACCAAGTCTGCAGGCCTCCCGTCTGCCTCTCTATCTGCATACACAGTTCTTCTCTCTGCTCCCTGAGGTGAGGGAGGGGGGAGTTGAGGGGGGGTGCCTTTCCCTGGCAGCAAGGCTCTGTGCCAGTACTTCACCTGGCCTACCCATGAACAATTTAAAAAATATTTATTGGACATTTGAATACTATCAATTGAGCTTATTAGCCCATTTATTAATAGATCTGAAAATCATTAGATTAAATGAAGTAAGCTACATTCAGAAAGTCAAATTACAGAATTTTTTCTCATGTACAGGTCTTAGCTCTTTATATATACATGTATGTCAAGGATAAGTGAGTGTGGCTATAGTTTTTAAAACTAGAAAGGGGAACCACAGAGGTGTAAAAGAATGTTTGTGGAATGGAAGGATGATAATAGAACACATGAAGCAAGAGACCCCTCAAGGTAGAAGGTTACAAACAGACACAGGGATGGAGGAGAACAGGATAGAGGATCAACAAAGACAAATTATGTATGAAAATGCCATAATGAAATCTATTACTTTATGTAAAATCAACAAAAATAAAAATGAGTATAAATGAATAAAAAAGTAGAATGTATAGGAAGATTCTCAGGACTAGCAAATGCTGTGCTTTTGTTGTGATTCTATTTATCTTATTTTACAAGTATGTTTGCCTGCATATCTGCAAGTACACCACAAGAATGTACTGTCAATGGAGGCCAGAAGAGAACCACAGATCCCCTAGAGCTGGAATTACTGGAGGTATTAGCTGCCCTTTTGGTGCTGGGAACTGAAGCCTCTGTAAGAGAAGCCAGTATTCTTAACTGCTGAGCCAACTCTCCAGTCCCTGCTTTGAGACTAGGCAACAGAAACTCTTTTGTTTCCTAAGACACTATATGGTTTCAAAAATCTATTTACAGTATTTCCAGGCAGGTGAGGTGTAGCTGGTGCTGACGGTGGAGTCTTGCTTGACTCAGGGAGACCTGTATTTGCTTCATTGGTTTAGTGGCCTTTGGCAACACTCTCTGGCATTCCAGAGAAATACTGGAAATACTGTGCAGCAGAGGCAGCCATGTGCCTGTATATCCCAAATCTAATTGGCTATTGGCTCTCTCCTTGGAGGAATAACCCATGGCTGATGCCACAAGCTTACATCCTCTACAGGTTAGGAGATGTTATAAGCCACAGTAAGGCCCTGTCATATTTAACAGGGGGGAAAAATGTAACTCATAGATTAACATATCATCCAAACATATGTGTCTATGCCAAAGTAACCTACCATAACTATTAGTGCTGCTTAAATACCTATATATCTAATTGCTTGTGCTTCATTAGTAGGATCGAAAGGTTACTCCTGGACAAACTGTCAGCCCATGAAAGGAAACAGCCAGAATTGACCAGAGTCCAAGTCAACAGCTCCAGAGAGAGTGGACTGTTTTACTTCTCATCCACCTGTGCCCCTTTTCTAAGCCTAGGGAACAATCTGCGGAAGAGGGGGCGTGGTAGAATGTAAAGGCTGCGATTGGGGTGAATGGTGAAACTACAGCGATGTAGTCTGGACACTCATTTGATCAACTTGATTGAACAAACAACCTGTCACCCCCCCCCCACTGAATGGTGGGGCTGTGGGGGTTTGGGCACAACAGCCTGCAGATTGGTTTTGCACGAAGGATGCCTGTACTCATGGATTATCACTTATAGCTAAAAAATGAAAAAAAATAGAGAAAGATGCAAGACAGTTACGGCAGAATACATGATCTGGAATGGGGTGGGGGTAGGGGGGAAGGGAAAGGGAAATATGCCTGATCTGAATTGGAAAATGATGTACGAAATGCACAAAGCATCAATAAAAATTAAATTAAAAAAAATCTATTTAATGTAAAAAGCCTTTCCCTCAGCTGACATTAACTTCATTCTAAAAAACAACCTCATGTCCTTGGGAGTACTGTACTAGAGGAATGAGGATGTTAGTGATAAGGCCAGCAGTTCTGTAGTAAGAAGCAAAGGGAAAACAACTTTTCCCTCAACTCTCTTTGAAGGTGACAGGAGCTCTTGTCCCTGGAGGAGCTGACAGCGACATCTATCCAAGGAGCAAGAAGAGAGAACAGAGACATCTTTCACCAATAGGCAGTGAATCCAAATCACAGTGCTGAGATATCAGTTAGGAAGTGGAAGCCAAGTTTGATATACAGAATTGGCTCCACAGGGACATTCAGGCAGGTGGCCAATGTTGGGAAGTCATAGCCATTGTCACTGGGCAGCACATAGCCATTAGGAGCCTTTGCTCTCAAGACAGACAATAATAAAAGGTCACCAACCTGATGATTTTGCTTTGGTTAATACATGTCTTTCCATTTGCTATCCTTCTTTCATAGTAATTGTATTCCAAGGTCAGCAAGTTATTTTAGCTTGAGAACTCATATCCCTTTAGTAAAAATTATTTGCCCAAAGGTGTGTAAAATGGAAGGTTGGGGTCCAAGTCCTAGACTAGAATGTTAAAAGAAAGACAGAAGAGGGGAGAGGGATGGTAAGATACTTGCCTAGCATGCATGAAGCCTGGTTCCAATCCATAGCACTGCATAAACTAAGCCTGTAGTCCTGGTACTCAGGAGGTAGAGGCAGGATACTCAGTTGTTCAAGGTCATCCTCAGTGACATAACCAGTTTGAGGTGAGGCTGATCTGCATGACAGCCTCTGTGTGTGTGTGTGTGTGTGTGTGTGTGTGTGGTGTTTGAGAGAGACAGAGAGACAGACAGAGAGAGAGAAAGAGAGAGACAGACAGAGAAGCAGAGAGACAGAGAGGCAGAGACACACAGAGAGACACAGAAGAGAGAACTTCAAGCACTGGAAAAATCACAATCATTTGGCCCTTCACATTGGATGCTTCTATGTCAAGAACCACTCCCAATTATAGATTCATTTTAAACTCAGAGATACCAGAAGTATTGGATGGAAGTTTCTCCATAGACTTTAACTGATCTTCCAGGTATGCAGGTGCAAAGCAGAAATTGTCCTAGAGAAAACAATCTGTCCACAAATATCCTCCATCTCCTTGCTCAGAACTTGTATTGTTTTCTGGGTTCCCCACTGGCATAAATGGTGACTATAGATGCCAGCCACAGGCAAGTGTCCAAGATATGGGAAGGCTATGGCTGCTGCCCCTAAATCATCTTGGAAAGAGGCAAGGCAAGGGAAGGAGCAAAGCTCCTAAGCCTTCTTGCATCCAGCTCCCAGCCACCTCTGGCTGACATCTGCCCCATACACAGCCATCCCAAACCCTCCAACCAGCAGCACTAAGATGCACAGCCACATTGGCTTGCTGGCTCTCACCTTAGTACTTTCTTCAAGGGGTGCTCCTTCCATAATATTAGGGTGTATCCTAATATTATGGAAATTTGGGTTTTATTTTAAGGAAGTTTTCTTGGATTCCATCCTTAGATATTTGTTCTGAATATTATTCCTGTTTATTCCCTAGGGGAATTCAATTGATCATGTGGGTTTTGTCTGTTCATTATATATCCTCTCTAATCTATTCTGAATGATTATTCTTATTTATTCCCTAGGGCAACACAATTGATCATGTGTTGGGTTTCTTTTGTCTATTGAGTATATAACATCTGTCTCTAATTTGATTGAAGTCTTTCTTTATTTCAACTTAATGTTGTTTATTTTTTATTTCTTCTATCTATGTCCTTTATTATGCTTTCAATAGAATCTCTTTCCCTCTGTGTTTAGAATTTTTTCTTCTTTTTATGGTGTTTTTGGCACATGCATGTACACACACATACACACACACGCTCCTGAGGTGTGTGTGTGTGTGTGTGTGTGTATATATATATATATATATATATAATATTATTTATATATCACATTACATTTTTGTTTTTTAAAATCATGGTTCATTTTTATCATGTTTGTATCAGCTCTAAAATAACATTTTTCTCATTTCTGACATTGTCTGTCTTATGCTTATCTCTTACTATTTATGGATGAATTCCTTTTGGGTGAAGGCTCAGGAAAGACAGGGCTGGGGCTGTATTCCCCATCTACATAACCCTTTCTGTCCCCAGGTTTCCCTGTGAGCTTTTTGAGGCCTGACTTCCCATCCTTGGAAAAAAAGAGAAAAGCACCTGTGAAGCTTCTCTGAAAACAAAGTTATAGCTATCTTTGAGCTTCGCCCAAAATAAAGTTCGTATTTCCTCACTCTTCTTGTTGCTTTAGATGCTTTCTAGGAGCAAAAGGAAAAAACGCTGAGTGGATGCTACCATTTTTAATCAGGTCAATCCACTTCTGGGAACCTCTGCTTTCTCCCTGGAAAGTGGTATGAAATGCAAAGGCTGGTGAATGTGAAGTGTGTGGCACATGAGTCGTAGCTATTGCACGCTTACACACTGCTGTTGTAGAAGAGTCATTCACAGCCATACAACTGACCACAGCTTAGGGCAGACTAAGGTTCAGAGTCTGGACTGGCAAAGAGCAAGCAGAAGCCTAGGCCTGGGAAGGAGCATCTCCCACAAATCCTGACAGTATCAATTACTTGCTTTCCCAGATTCCTCTGTATCTTGGGAATGGTCACATGAGCATATCAGATATCAATGTCCTCCACATTGAATTAGTGACATGACCAGTTGGGACTGCTCAAAATCCAACTTGCTGACTGTGAGTGGCTGTGAAGCCACTGCTTCAGTGTCTAGATGCCCCCAGGGGACCTGCTGCTGTAAGGCTATCATCTGCCATCCTGTCAAAGTGCTGTGTGTTAGTCGTGGTGGTCTATGATGGGAAGTGATAGCATCTTCAGAGCAACAGCTCTGGGGACGGGTGATCTGGAGCACCTTCCATGGTTATATAGCATATAGACCAGCTCAGCACACCTTTGGAAGCTTGTGAGGTACTCATATCTTTTTCATTTAAACATTTTTTGCCTGTGTAAGTATGTGTTGTGTGCATGTGTTCACACGTGTATGGAACATACATGTGTTAATACATGTGCACATGTGTGTTCATGTTCATGGAGGCCTGAAGTTGATGTGCAGTGTCTTTCCTTCAATACTTCTATACTTAATTTATTGGGGCAGAGTCCCTGGGAGAGTGTGATAGGATGACAGGTGCCCATTATGCCTGCTCATTTTTTTAAAAAAGAATATATTTTGTTGACTGAGAATTTCACACAATATATTTTGAGTATGTTCAGATCCTCTCCCCATCTCCTGTCAGACCTACTACCACCTCCCTGCCCTCATCACTTTATGTCCTCTACTATTTTTAAAAGGCTTATCTAGTCTAATTTGCATTCTCCAAAGGGTCTCGGGTGTGGGCCCATCCCCTGAAGCCTAGTCATCTACCTGGCATCACACCCTTAACGAAAACTGACTCTGCCTCTCTCAGCAGCTATCAGTCGCCAACAGCGCCTCAGCTAAGCTGGGCCTTCTTACCCACCTCCGTGTTGGCCTCTTCTCTGGCTCTGTGCTTGAGCAGGTCTCTTACTCACCAGCTTTGGCTCTTACAATCTTTCTTCTCCCTTTTCCACAATGATTCGTGAGCCTTGGGAGGAGAGGTGTGATATGAGTGTCTCATTTAGGGCTGCACACTCCACAGTCTCTTATTCTCTACATGTTGAACAGTTACAGGCCTCTGTTAATCTCTATATGCTGTAAAAGGAAGTTTCTCTGATGAGAGCTGAGAGATGTACTAATCTGTGGGTGTAACAATAAGTCTCAAAATTTAATACAGGTTGGCGGCTGTAGGAGACAACCTACCACTAAAATCCTACTAAATGGACACAGTATTGCGTCTGCCCATCTTTTATGTCAATGCAAGGAATGTAAACTCTGGTGTTCAACCTTGTGTGCCAAGTGCTTTATCCACTGAACCATCTCTCTGGCCTCTGTTTGTTTGTTTGCTGGCTTGTTTGTTTGTTTGTTTTGCTCCATGACAATTTCATACATGTATAGAAAGCATTCTAATTACTCTATCCCTCACCCTTTCCGATCTCCCTCTTACCTCTGTGGACAGCCCCTCCTCCTTACAAATACACTTCCCACATTCATGGATTTTTGTTGTGCTTTCTGGCCTACTGAGTTTAACCAGGGCTGTCTTTGTGACCATGGGTTCAGAAACTATTCATTAGAGCTTAGGGGTAGGGAAGGGTAGTGGGGGTCATCAGTGCACAACTAATGACTCCTCATCTCTCAGAACCTACCAGTAGCCAATAGCTCAGAAGGGAAGAAAAGTGTCCCATGAGCACCTCTGCCATCCAAGCTCCCTGCTTGGTAAAATGTTTTTAATTTTTTCCTCTTTTTCTGGTATTTTTGAGGCAGGGTCTCCCTTTTAGTATCAGCTGTCCTGGAGCTCGCTCTGTAGACCAGGCTGGCCTTGAACTCACAGAGATCTGCCTACCTCTACCTCCTGAGTGCTGGGATTAAAGGCAAGTGCCTCCATGCCTGGCTTGGCAAAGTGTTTTTTAAATATTTTATTCATTATTTTTATTTTATGTGTATAAGTGTATTGCCTACATGTATATAAGTGAATTTATGTCATGCAATGCTTGAGGAGGTCAGAAGAGGGCATCAGAATCCCCTGAAACTGGACTTACAGATCGTTATTAGCTGCCATATGGATGTTTGGAATAGAATTCAGGTCCTCTTGAAGAGCAGCGAGTGAAGGAGGTGTCCAGTTCACATTTGTCATGACTTTCACTTCTTTAATTGACAAATAAAAATCATATATCAACATGTATAAAACCTGTTCAAACTCAAGCCAGACAAAAATCCCAGCATGGAGCTGGGGAGGTGGATATAAAGGTCCCACTTATAGCTGAGAAGTTATTGGCTGGGAGAGGAAGTCAGTCTTCTTTAAAGATGTGACCTCTGGTAGATCAGCTACACAACAGGGCAGGTTCCATGCCCAAGAGTATTTGGGCGACGTAAATTGAACTCAATGGGGAACAAAGAAATACAAAGTTGGGTGGATAGGAGGTAGGGATAGTCAGGAAAAAGTTGGGGAGAGGGACAATATCATCAAAATACAATAAAGTTCTGAAATAATTACTAAAAATCTGTTTGTGTATACTTATGCTTTCCAACATGGTATTTTGATATATATGTACATAATAGAATGACTAAGTCCCACTAATTAACAGATCCATTATCTCGTGTATTTATTTATTTTTGACCTGTGTAATGAGAGCACTTAAAATCTCCTCCCTTATGGTTTTCAAGAGCATAGTTATTATTAACTATAAACACCATATGGTATAATAGATCCCTTGAAAATATTCTTCCAAATTGAAATTTTATGTCCTCTGATGAACATCTCCAAAACCCTACCCCTCCCTCTCTGTCTCCCGTAACCATCAATCTATGACCTGCTTCTAGGAGCTCACCTTTATTAAGTTCTATATAAAAGTCAGATCCTGAGGTATTTGTCTTTCTATATTTGATTAACTCATTTTATCTGTATCTCTTCAAAATATTCCTTTCTGTTTAACTCATCTGGACACAGAGTCTTCATCTTACATAGATAAAACCTCAGTATTTGTTATCAAGTAGATATGATTGGTAAGAGATGATTTCTGGCTAATTGTACATTGACTATGTGCCAAATGCCTTGCTAAACATTTCACTTTTATTATCTCACTTAATTTTTTAGATCAAATCTTTAGAAATAACATTGTATCCAACAAATGGCATAGGGTATATCTATTTTTTTTTTTTGGTCTTTTTGAGACAGGGTCTCCCTGTAGCTCCAGCTGTCCTGGAACTTGTAGACCAGGCTGGCCTTGAACTCACAAAGATCCACTTGCCTCTGCCTCCCAAGTGCTAGGATTAAAGCTGTGCGCCACCATGCCCAGCTTGTCTTTTTTTTTGGGGGGGGGTATCTATTTTATAAAGAAAATAATCAAAAGGCAAATGGATTAACCCTTGTTTCCACAGTTGTGCTTACATTGAGACCTAGGCTGGTGTTTATAAGCATTGATCACTTTTCTAAACTTGCATGCTATGAAATCTCCAAAACTCTGAAATCCACCACAGAGCTGATTTGCCAAGTCTTTTCCACAATAATGGAGTCTATTCCTCTAAAATCAGCCCTGAATTGTGAGCACAAGAAATCAGACAGCAATGGAGAACCATCAGTTACTTCAATAGTTCAGAAAAAAACTGCACTTAGAAGCTAACTAGAACAAACTGGAAATAGAAATCATGTAAGCACAGCAGAGAGACTGAGAAGGAAGTACAGGTCATTTAACCATGTCCCTTCCTCATCATCAAAGAAGGAACCCAACCCCTCCTCAAGCAGCTAGGACACATAGGACATCAGAAGATAAACTACAGTGGCCAAGGCTGACAAACACCAAGGCAGAGACCACTGTGTACCCACCACAGGCTGTTCTCTCTTCCTCCTGGATGCAAAACTGAACTGCCAACTCTCCATCTCACATTAGAAGGGTCTGAGAGACAGAGGCTAAGTTTACAAAATATGATGGAATGATTTATGACTCTTCTAATTCTGATTTTGGAAATCCCTCTGTTTCTTTTCTATGCCATCTTTCCTTTCCCAGGAGAGATCCAAGGATCCAGAGGAGGGAGAACCACAGAGAGATGGATGGAGTGTGGGACCCATAACTGTCATGCAAGCTAAAGTTATCCAGAAGAACACTTATACAAGGAAAGCCTGTGTTGGGTTACTCTGAGAATGTAAAAAAAAAGGTTTTGCTGTGTTAAGTCATTGAAATCAGGTGACTATTGGTTACAGTTGTTAGTCTACCTTACAGACAGAAATACCTTATTTCTAGCATATACCATTAGAGCAACAAGCCCCTTCTCTTTAACTCTAAGGACTCCTTACTCTGAAAAACAAAGCTTAACAAATTTTTAAAGAAAAAGAAACTCCTATATTTAGACTTTCTACTTTGTGGAACATTAAAAATATTACAATGTACCACCATTTGACATTGAATATAATTTTACCTGCAAAATGTTACGCAAATATGCAAGAGTTTAATGAAATTTAGAACTGTTGCTGCATTACAATATGTAGTCATTATTTTATTATTTGTGTAGTTTTTCTCACTTTGGAATAAATAATTCTCCCAGGTTTCAAGCATTCTCTAGGTTCTATAAAGATTCTTGGTCCTTTGACACTATGCTCACACTTTAATGAGCACAGCAGTACTGAACGGCCTGACCAGGATGCCTGGCTGTAGACATGGTTACAACACACAAATACCAAACAATAGCAAACATCTAAGTTCTGTGTCCATTTCTGTTCTAATAGTCACTCCCAATCATCTCTTCACTTATTCTCAGGAAACATCAAAAGCCAGATATTTTCCCTAAGGCTAACGAAGAGCCACAAATCATAGATTGCATGCCTTCCCGCTAGACCAGAAAAGCACCTGCTGTTGTTCCATTGATGCACCAACAGTTCCTTTACCTGAGTTCACTCTACCTCACTATATTAGTATTTCCTTCTTTAAAAACTTACACACAATGGGGCTAGAGAGATGCCTCAGCAGTTAATAGCACCATCTGCTCTTGCAGAAGACCTGGGTTCAATTCCCAGCACCCACATGGTGGCTAACAATCTTCTCTAACTCCAGTTCCACAGGAATCTGGTGCCTTCTGACTCTGCTGGCATTGCATGACATGGGTGCACTTACACACATCATACACATAAAATACAAATAATAAATTAAAAAAAATTAAAAAATAACACACAATTACATTGGAAAACTTTGTATAGTTTGGAGAGTATGAAAAAGGAGTGAATGCCAAAGTCACATTGCAGACATGGTGATACATTTCTAGAGTAAGTGCTGTAATAACCTAACTGATGTTACTCTCAAACAAAAAAATATGTAATTGTATTTTGGAATGTAAATTCTCAATTGTGTATATTTACTATATTTTAGTATTATTTATGGAGAGAACTGTATCACCATGGTCTTTTATGCTTCTTTAACGTATTTGGAGATAATGTAAAACTGCACATAAGAATTCCTATGGTGTGTGTGGGGTGCTAGTTTACTGGATCATCCTGGTAGTTAGTCACTGCAAAGCAAGAGGTAGGTCCAGAGAAGATGATCTTCCTCCAAAAGGGACAATATCTGCTGAGCTCAAGTTCCCTGGATCATCTCAGCTTCTCTAAAGACAAAGAAAATAAAACAAATCTTAGGATAGGTATAGCAATACTCGGAGGTTGTCCACATGCTTCCGTTTTGTGTAAAATACTTTGTAAAAATATTTTATTTTTTTATTTTTGTGTATTAGTGCATTGCCTTCATTTATGTTAGTGTATCTGTGTTGTACAATGCCTATGAAGGTCATAAGAGAGCATTGGACCCACTGGAAATGGAGGTACAGATGATTGTTAGCCATAATGTGGGTTCAGGGAGTCAAACCCAAGTCCTCTCCAAGAGCAGCCAGTGCTCTTAACCATTAAGCCATCTCTCCATCCCTGTGTTTTATACAATCTTCACTCTGTTCTGCAGGGATCTCCATGGAGGCTAAGTCATAGAACAGAGCTGAAGCAGCTTGGTGGGTAAAGAGACATGGGCTTCTATAAAACAGTATGTCAAGGGCAAAGAATGCTGTTCATAGGTCCAATACTGGAAAGACTTTTGGGAGAAGAGGAGGAGGCTAAAATCATCATTCTCCACCCACAACCCAAGGTCATGGAGGAGAGCAACAACACAGCTTGGGAAGAAGCTGAGAGATGACAGGCTTAGGCTAGACTTATCTGGAGATAATGGGAATCTGTCAGTTAATCCAGAATGATCTTGATCTTGGGAAGTATAGACTCCTTCTTGATATCCTGTCCTCTCTCCCAATTCACTCTGCCATGAGCTTGGCAAACCATAGCAGTCAGACAAGGCAGCTACCACATGATAGCAATGGGAATTTTATATGCACTAACTTGTCCCTTTCCATAGTCATAAAGATCTTCCTTTCCCATAGTGAGATAAACATGAGACCACAAACTTCAGAACTATATAGAAGGACAGTAAAATCTTGGCTACTCTACCCATGACCTACAGCAATGACTTTGGCTATGGTACTTACTACCCACATGACAACATCATTCTGAACATTGTTAGACCCTTTCTATATGCAAGAAAAGTAAAATTTGCTTCAGAGTAGATGCCCAATTAGATAAAAAGCTTTCCTATAAAGCATACTAGTTTGAAATCATAGCCCTATGATTTATAAGGTCTGTGACCTGAAGCAAGCTAACCTTACTATGCTTCTAATATTTCACTAGTAAAATAGAGATAAATGAGATAATGCACACAATGTACTCATTAGGGAATACTTTAATTATATAAATATCAAATTTTATCAATATAATTTCTTGTACAATTTTTATTCTTCTCTCCCAGCTCTAAATACTAAGCTAACAATAGCAACAGCAATCTCTACAACAAAAGCAGCAACAGCAGGAATAACAAAAAGACTACTAAATCAAAGTCTAGAGTACTATGGACTAATATAAAGTCTCAATGCCAAAACTGATAGTTTTCCCTACATCGCCACATGTAACACCTTCTGGAAATAGTACCCAAATTGAGCTCCATGAAAGACACATTATTCCACTAGATGCTCAAGAACTTTTCTTTTTACTTTATATCTTCTCAGAAATGGTCTTAGACGGCCTGGGTTGAGATGGAAAAATATCAAAGACAGTCACTGTGCCTTCAAAATGGTAGAAGCTGTCAGACAGCTGGGGCCTCTTTGTATAAAGGCACTGCTTAAGGCTCTCCAGAAATACACAACCAATAGTATATATAGAGATAAGTAGATGAGATTTACTTTGGGAATTGGCTCCTATAAAGAGTGATAAATATTATGTTATTCTGTCTATAAGCTGAAAATCAAGGAAAATTGTAAAACTCGGTCTCAATCCAAAGTCCTAAGAACCAGAGGAGCCAATGATGCAACTCTCAGTTCAAGACCAAAGGCCCAAGAACCTGGAGTTCTGATACCAGAAGAGATGGATGGCCTACTGGCCGAAGACCAACTCACTGTTCATCTGCCTTTTGTTCAGTCCAGGCTTCCTTTAACAGAATGGATGAAGCCCACCCACAATGGTAAGATCAGGTCCGGATTTAGATCTTCAGATCCTAGATCTTTACTTAGTTCATTAATTCAAATGTCTCTCTCTTCCAGAAATATCTTCATCGATACTACCAGACATACTTACCTGGCTTCTGGCTATCTATGACCTCAGTCTCATTCACACTTAAAACCATCTTAGACATTAATCTCACTCACTCCTTCCTTACCTAGCTGCTTCTTACAAGCCCCATCTCCAAATACCATTATGCTAGGGAGTAGCTTTCTCCACAGAAACGTAGGACAGAAATGTTCAGTTGATGGCACAGGTTTATTATGCTAATATTTATTTTGCTGACCCCAAATAATGTTACAGTTTGCTAAAGCCATTTGGTCAAATGTATTTTTTTTCTTTAACTGAAAGACAGCTTGGAAACATTTTATAGGGTACCCAGGCTGCCAGGTACAAACTGATGTGTTTTTCTGTGTGTCTTACTGCCTTGATATTTTTCCTACTCCCTGTCATTTTGCCACCGAGGTTCAGTTCCTTGCTCAACTCAGCAAAATCAGTCTCTTTCCTATCCTTGATCCTGATTTCACCATCTTCTTCACCTGATGTTCCCACAGCTTTACACAGAGATGACTCAGAGCCCTCACAACTCTGAAAACTCTGTGAAGGGGACATGGAGTGAGTCCAGCTTACTTGATGAGAGAAAAGTTATCTCTGCCTCTAAGGTCTCTTTTTACACTCTGATTTTTGCCTCTCTGCATTGTATAAATAATGCATATTCACTGAAGGAAAATAAAACAATACAAGAAGCGCAAAAATGTATAAAGGAGAACATAAAACTATACAAAGCAATAAAGTCAAAATCCCAATGGATACATTAACATGAAATACTAAAAAATATTTAAGTACTCAAACAAAAAGAGGGACAGGAAAAGAGAGAAACCAAAGACAGAAAAGATGATCAGAAAATAAATATTAAAATGTCTAACTGTAAACAATTATGATTGCACTAAGTGAAAATGGCCTAGACATACCAGTTAAAAAAATATGGGGCTGGAGAGATGGCTCAGCTGTTAAGAGCACCCATTGCTCTTGCAGAGGACCCAGGTTCGATTCCCAGCACCAACATGGCAGCTAAGAACTGTCTTTAACTCCAGTTCCGGGGGAATCTGATGCCCTCTTCTGATCTCCGCACTATTGCATGACATGGGTGCACCAACCTACATGTAGACAGTACACTCATACACATAAAAATTAAATAAATAAAAATTAAAAAATAAACTACTGAATCAGAACAAAAGCCTGCAAGACCCATTTATATGCTTTCTCTGTAACCCCCAGAAATTACTAGAGATAAATAAGAATTACAAGATGAAATATGTAACTAAAAAGACATAACAATTCTAAACGTATATGCACCTAAAGCCAAAACTTCAAAATATATGAATCAAAACCTGATCGATTAATATTGAAAATGAACAAATCTACAAATATAAATGGAGATGTTCAACACTCCCCTCTCAGTAAAAATCAGAATGGCATCTGACAAGGACCAAGAACTTAACACCACTAACCAACCAACATAATTGAAAACAACTGATTTCAAGTGCACAATTTAATATAGATTCTTTTTCAACCTTAGAAGGTTCACCATGACAAACTATATATAGTTTCATTAGACAAACCTCCAGACACTTAAAACATTTGAAATTATATAAAGCATATACTCTGGTCCTAATTGAACTAGAAATCAAAAACTACAGGATAACTAGAAAACCTAGATTCTTTATTCTTTTCTTTTTTACATTATTTTTATTGTAGTTTTGTGCATTTCGTACAGCATTCCACAGTCCAATTTAGACTCATTCACCTTCCCATGCCCTCCACCCCACCCAAGTTCATGCATTCTGCCATATATATCTTGCATCTTTTTTTCTCAGTCTTCCTAAATATGATTTTGAATTAACATACAGTTTATTATCAGACATCATAATTATGGCATATGTGTGACATAAATATAGATGCATATTTTGGAGCAACACAAATTGGAGGGAACAACAACAACAACAGGACTGGGACAAAGAACTGACTGAAACAGTAAACATCTGCCCCAAACAATAAACCTCTCCATATAAAAAAAAAAACTTTAAAAAGACAGAGAAACCTAGATTCTTAACATTCTATATTAAAAGAAAAATTATCAAGGCCAAAATATTAAAACTAAAGGAAAATACATAAAAATCTGTGAAACATAAAAAATAGTTTGATAATATAGTAATAAGTGCTGATATTGTTAAAGAAGAAAGACTAAGTTATTAACAAAATTTCCACCCTAAGAAATAACAAATGCATTCTAGACATTATAGGGAGACCTAAAGTAATGGAATCACCAACGTATGGAAGCCTAACAAGAGCTCTATAATAATAGATTTCGTATGGATGGGGAAACCTCACTGAGTGCCACCTCCACATGAAGAGCCACAAGCAATCAATGGAGGCTGAGGGAAGGAGAGCAGTTTCCTCCAGGGATCTTATCCCTGATAGAGCATCTAATTCCAAGTGATCAGCACCACTGGTGTGTGTGTGTGTGTGTGTGTGTGTGTGTGTGTGTGTGTGTGTAACAATAACCATCAAAGAGGGAATGAGAGGATTCCATTCCATGAGATGATTTTAAGGGAAGACTAGAAGGGGTGGAAATGACACATGTATGGAATTCTCAAAAACTATTAAAAAGAAATAACAAAATAAGAAAGCAATGGGGAAGAGAAGAATAAAAATAGGAGCTGATATGAATAAACTAAAAGAGAGAAAAGCAAAATAAAATGGAAGCTGTTTTCTTGAACACATCAATAAAATGTAATAAACTTCTAAGCTCATTGACAAAGAAGAAAAAGATAGAGGACACAGATCATAATATAAAGCATGAAAACATGATATCAGAACAGGCACTACAAACATAAAGGGAATATTACAAACTCTGTGCATGTACATTTGAAAACTTTAATGAAATGAAAACTTCAATCCTGAAAAATCACAAACTCTCAAAATCACCAAGGGAAAACTATATAACCCAAGGCGAGAGGGATGACTCAGTAGTTAAGAGCAATGGTTGCTCTTTTTTTTTTTAATTTTCTTTTTTTTATTGATGCCTTGTGTATTTCATACATCATTTTCCAATTCAGTTCAGGCATATTTCCCTTTCCCTCCCCCCCATCCCACCCCACCCCATCCCAGATCATGCATTCTACCATAACTGTCCTGCATCTTTCTCTCAGTTTTTTTTTATTTTTAAAAAATAAGTGATAATTTATGAGTACAAGCATCCTTCATGTAAAACCAATTTGCAAGCAGTTGTGCCCAAACCCACACAGCCCATGGGTCCCACAGCCAGGCGGGGGGGGGGGGGCTTGTAATGAATGTCAATAAGTTGATCAAATGAGGGTCCCAGACTATATTGCTGTAGGTTCACCATTCACCCCAATCGCAGCCCTTACATTCTACCATGCCCCCTCTTCCACAGGTTGTGCCCTAGGCTTAGAAAAGGGGCACAGGTGGATGAGAAGCAAAACAGTCTACTGAAGCTGTTGTCTTGAACTCTGGTCAATTCTTGCTGTTTCCTTTTATGGGCTGACAGTTTGTCCAGGAATAACATTTCGATCCTACTAATGAAGCACAAGCAATTAGATATATAGGTATTTAAACAGTGTTAATTGTTATGGTAGGTTACTTTGGTATAGACACAGATGTTTGGATGGTATGTTAATCCCTGAATTACATTTTTTTCTGTTGAATATGACAGGGTCTTACTGTGGCTTATAATATCTCCTAACCATTAGAGGATGTAAGCTTGTGGCATCAGCCGTGGGTTATTCCTCCAAGGAGAGAGCTAATAGCCAATTAGATTTGGGATATACAGGCATATGGCTGCCTCTGCTGCACAGTATTTCCAGGCAGGTGAGGTGTAGCTGGTGCTGATGGAGGAGTCTTGCTTGAGTCAAGGAGACCCATATTTGCTTTATTGATTTAGTGGCCTTTGGAAACACTCTCTGGTATTCCAGAGACCATCTGTACACTTGCATGTGTGGTCTCCCCTATAGAACAAGGAGAAATATGATGATGATGAGGTCGTTCTCCAACTGTAAATTGCAGCCAACTGTTATAGAGGTAATCTCTTATAAAACCAGTCAAACTGCCTTCTTTAATTGACTAATAGACATAGGAACTGTGAAAAGGATTATTCTCTATTCAGAACCAAATATAATACTAAAGTCTCCTTAAGCTATGTACTTAAGCAAAATATATGCATACAGGAGCTCTGATATCAGCAATCAATTATTCTACCAAGGACATGGTGGCCAGGGGATCCAAGCCCCCACAAAAGGTAAAGGCTCCTTGCCTCTAAACTGGGATACCTGCAAGAAGAGAGGCGATAAGGCCCTGCTGTCAAAGACCTGACGTTAACATGGGAAAGATGTATTGAGAGCACTGGTTGCTCTTACAAAGGATTCTAGTTAGGTTCCCAGCACCCACAGGGCATCTAAAAACCATCAATAATCCCAGTTCCAGGGAATCTACTAAGGCTCTTTTCTGGCTTCCATGGGCATTAAAGAACACAGGTGTACTTATATAGATGTAAACAAAACACTAATACACATAAAATAAAAATAAGTGAAAACTTAACCATAAAAGCTAAAATTATAATATATGTATTAAACCCAAGTAATTAGGGTTGCTCTTAAAAAAGCTAGAATTCATAGTTTAGAAACAGTAGAAGAACAAATTTCTAAACCTAGGTAGTCTATTGGCAAATCATACTAATTAAACATTAGATGCAAAGAAAGACATTTTACAACCATGAATATTTGATTTATTCCAGGAATGCATGTGCCATTTGAAATCTGAAAACCAAACTACATAATTCATTTGTTAAAAGACAAAAATCCAAACCCATACAACCATATTTGAGTGACTGATCTATTGATAAAGTATTGAAAACTTCAGCATTTATGCAGTAGCTGAGAATGTATAAGTACCTCAGTGGTAGAGCATTTGCCTGTCATGCACAAAGACCTGCTTTCTATCCCTAGGACAGAGAAACAAACACACAACAACAAACAAAATTTAATAAAATTTAAACCCTTCTAACTACTCCCCAAAAAACCCCACAAAACTCTTAGCAAGCTAAGAGTAAAATAAAACTTTTTTTTAGTGTTTTTGAGATAAGGTCTCCCTGTAGCCCCCGCTAGCCTGGAACTCACTCTGTAGACCAGGCTGGCCTTGAATAAATAAAACATTCTTAACCCCATAAAGGGCTAAAGGGCATCTACAAAAATATACAGCTGAGATCAAACTAAATGGTTAAAGATTGTTTTTCCGCCTAAGCTAGAAAAGATTTTCAAGCTGGGCATGGTGGCGCATGCCTTTGATCCCAGCACTCAGGAGGCAGAGGCAGGCGGATCTCTGTGAGTTCAAGGCCACCCTGGTCTACAGAGTGAATTCCAGACCAGGTGGGGCTACCCTGTCTCAAAAATGAAAAAAAAAAGAGAAAAGATTTTCATTCTCACCTTATCTTTTCAGGAGTAGGTTGAAGTACTAGCAAATGTTAGAGGAATAAAAAAGAAAAGACATAAAGTTTCAAAGAGAAGCAAACTGTCTCTATTTCAAAATTATAAAACTTTCTATGTATAAAAATCTAAAGAAAGAAACAAAAAAGTCTTATAATTAATAAATGAATTCAGCAAAGCTGCAGAAGCCAAGAAAGGTCAGTTCACACATAGCAATTAAAACTTTTTATATTAGCAATGAGCAAATGGAAATAAATCTTAAACTTCAATAAAATAATTCAAGAAATAATTTTGGGGGGGGTATTTTTGAGACAGGGTCTCCCTTTAGTCCCAGCTGGCCTAGAGCTCACTCTGTAGACCAGACTGGCCTTGAACTCAAAGAGATCCGCCTGCCTCTGCCTCCCAAGTGCTAGGATTAAAGGTGTGCGCCACCACGCCCAGCTTTTTTTTTTTTTTTGAAAAAAGAAATAAAATTTTTTACAAATTATGACTGTTAAAAAATTAGAGATTTAGTTTCATTTCCCTTGCTCTGATAAAAAAAATATTCTAGCCAAAAGGAGCATAGGGGAGGGAATGGTTTATTTCAGGAACTCAAGCAGCTAGACAGGACCCCTGCATAAGGCATGGTGCCACCCACATTGGGCTGGGTATTCCTACAGCAATTATTAATCATGGCAATCCCTGCCCCCAGACAAGTGTACAGACCAACCTGACCTAGATAATTCTCCATTAATACTTTCTGCCCAGGAAATGCTTGATTGTGTTAAGTTGACATTTAAAAGTAAACATCATTATAAATCTAACCAAACTTGTTAGTATTTTAAAAACTATAAAATATTGGTTAAATGAATCAAAGGAGGAGGCTAGAGGCCTCAGCAGTTAAGGGGACTGACTGCTTTTTCAGAAGTCCTCAGTTCAATTCCCAGCACCCACATAGTGGTTAATAACAATCCATAACTACAGTTCCATTGCCCTCTCCTGACTTCCATAGGCATTGTATGACATGGGTGCACTTACATGCATGCAGGCAATACACTCATACACATAAAATAAAAATGGATTGATTAATTAATTAAAAGAAACCAAAGAAGATATATATATATATATATATCACATTTGTAGAATAGAACATTCAAAATAGTTAAGATGTCAGTCTCCCTAAGCTCATCTATGAATGTATACAACTTCAAATAGGATTCACAAATAACTGTTTATGGACAAAGAAAAACGTTATATGTAAAGATAAGAAGAATCAGAATAGCTAAATAATTTTGATGAACAAAATTGAGAGACTAATATTACCAGATTTATGGGCTTAATATAAAAGTAGCAGCAATCAAGACAATTTAGAGGACAGGAGTCTAGTCTCCATGGAATGGAAGAGATAGTTCTGAAATAAATGCATACAAATACTTGATTTGATAAAGGCACAAAGAAAATTCTATAAAGGACAATGCTTTAACTAAGTGGTATTGGAATACCTGGGTATCTATGTGCAAAAAGTGAATCTCAGCTTATATCTACCCTTCATTCAAAAAGAAACTTTAAATTATAAATCACAATGCATAATTGCAACAGATCTAAGGGAAATTAGGAGAAAATTCTGATGATTTTGAGTTTCCCAATAGTTTTTATATATCATATATATGTACACACATATATCATACCAGATACAATCAATAAGAGGTAAAACTGATACATTGAACTTCATTAAAATTCAAAATTTCTGCTCTCTGAAAGACACTATTACAACTTTTACAATAAGAAAATATAATATAATTTTTAAATGGATAAAAGTTTAAATAAAAACTTCATCAGTGTAAATTCAATGGAAGAAAATACATGGAATGATATTCAATGTAAACCATAAAAAGTCAAATTAAAAATCAATAACATCAAGCTCTGGAGAGAATATTGAATAACTGGAACGCTATTGGATTGCTTTACCAAAAAGTACATAACCACTCTGAAGAGTCATTTGTTGGAATCTTATCAAGCAAAGCATATACTTATGTTATAAATAAGGAATCTTCATCCTCGATTCTTCCCCTAGACAAATGAAAATTATATAAAAATGTGTGAATGAAATTTATATCAATAATATTCGCAATTTCCAAAACTTGGAACCAATGGTAATGTTCTGCAGTAGGTTACAAGATTAGCACCGGACAGAAAATCATTTTCAAAAGGGGGCTCCGTTGTATGAGGAAACCTCACTGTTGAGAGTTGAGGGATTTATTAGTATTCTCTTTACCCTCTGTTCTACTATGCTCCATGAGCCTTAGGTACACCTAAGTTTCCACTGTAGATGTGTCACTTAGGGCTGGGTATCTCTCAGACATATATTCTCTGTGTGTGACCAGTTGTGGAACACTGTAATAGCCTCTGTCTATTGCAAGAAGAAGTTCCTTTGATCAGTAGTATAGTGTATACTTGTCTGTAAATATAAGGATCCATATTTAGCATATAGTAAGGAATTTCATTTGTCTGGAGACATGAGAAAGATGGGGTTTTCTCTTGGCTTTATGACCTCTCTACCACATATACTTGGCTATATTTACAGTTCACGTATGAGTTCCCTCCCTTTGAGGGAGCTTTAAGTCCAGTTAGATTAGCTGTTGATTACCCCCTATATAAAAGAGATACTAAAAGCAGACATACTGGATAATACTACTTATGTATTATTTGGGGCAAGAAAACAAAGCTATACAGAATAAAGACACAAAGCAATTGCCAGGGGTGCAGGGTGAGGAAAAGATGCATATACAAATTGACAGCAGGGGCAACCCCAGGTGAGGATAGACGGTGTGTGGTTCTATGACTCCATACATGTGCTAACATAAAATGTACAATAAAATTAAGCTAATTTTATGATGATAGTTTATTAAAAAAACTAGGAACCATCCAAGAAAACCAGAGCTGACATGGTATTTCTTGATTTATTTTTACATATACAGCCCCACATCTTCAAACATATAGCATCATTTTCTTTCTTTCTT
>VZQC01009053.1:1633875-1652407 GCA_009823505.1 Rhizomys pruinosus | reverse complement strand
GGGGGGGGTGCCTGACTTAGCCCACGCCCTTGTACCTGTGTGGAGCAGCACCAGGCTCCTACCTTAGCAAGCAAGGCTCGAACCTGAGCTCCTGAGCACCCTGCACAAGAACTGCAAACATCCTATTTTTAAATAATGCCTTCATAGTTGCTTTTCTCTGAGGTGACCAAGTACCTGACAGATAACTTAGGAGAAGGACTTTATATTTTCTCACAGTTCAGAGGGTTTGGTCTGCGTTGCTCCACAGGCTTGGGGAGAACATCCTGGCGTGGGCTGTATGGCAGACAGGAAGCAGAATTGGGGAGCAGGAATAAGATACCTCCAAGGGGCTGGAGAGATGGCCTAGCGGTTAAGAGCGCCGACCGCTCTTACAGAGAACCCGGGTTCGATCCCCAGCACCCACATGGCGGCCGAGAGCCGTGTGAAACTCCAATTCCAGGAGAACTCCAGTTCCAGGGGAATCCGAGACCCTCTTCTGACCTCTGCGGCATTGCACGACACGGGTGCACAGACTTGCATGCAGACAGTACATTCATACACATACAGAAATAAATAAAATTAAAAACAACAAAAAAAGATACCTCCAAGGATCTGTCTCCAGCTAGGACCTATCTCCTAAAGTTTCTAGAACCACCCAAAGTAGCACCACCAACTTCAGAACATGTGTGTCATTTGCATTCTGAGGTACTGAGGGTGAAACCAGCTTACCATCCGAGGTAACATGGGTCAACCCCTAATAATACCTAACAAAGGCATCCTGCTGAATCCACTTCAGTTGCTTCCCAACACCCCAAGAGTTACTGTGCTCTGATTTTTACTACCCTTCAAACCATATTCATTACAGTCATCTCCAGCTTTCTACCATGCCATCCAGCAGTGTGATAAAAACCCCTTAATTTTGGGCTGGGAAGGTGGTTCAGTAGATAAAACGTTTGCTACACGATCATAAGGATCTGAATTCAGATCCCCAGCACCCATATAAAAGGCCTGGCAGAGGGATAAAAGCCCTTAATCCCAGCACTGGGAGGGTAAAGACAGGAGAATACCATGGGTTTGCTGGCCAGCTGGGCCAGCCAATCAGCAAGCTCCAGGGTCAGTGACAGCACCTGTCTCAAAAGTGAAGGAACAAACCTGATATCAACCACTGACCTCCACATTGCCATATAACTGCACATACATGCATATAACACCCCCCGACAGGGACACACACACACACACACACACACACACACACACACACATTAATCCCATAGTCCATGTGGTCTTATATGGTTACTTTTGCCTTTTTGCTGAATATTTTAAGGACGGCACTATTCAGAATGTTGGTGTTTTCAGAATTTGTATCTTGGCACGTAAAACCCAACATGATCCTAGGAGGCAGTATCTCTAGGACTGTGATTAAGTCAAGAGAGCAGACCCTTGGGTTCAGCGCCGTTATGGAAGGGTGGCAGGGAGCACCCCCTTATGCCTTATGCCCCTTCACCAAGTGTGGACACAGGTTGTTCCTGCCACCATGCAGGGGACAGTGACAAGGCATCCTGTCTCATAGACACTTGTCTGTTGTTACCTTGACCTTGAACTTGGCTTCCAGGCTGTGAGCAATGGATTTATTTTGTTTATAAATTGCTCAATCTAAGGGATATTGTTACAGTAACCCAAACAGACTAAGACAGATGGATTCCAAGAAGAAGGGTTTATGGTTCAAAGGATATGTAGGTCTTAAATTTTGATGGCTGTGGTAAGGTTGTCCTTACCACAGCAAATGTAACATTATATTCACTTTACACTCACCAACAGTGCACAAATGTGCCTTTCCACCTTTCTTCATTAAAACTGGGTGTCCGGGGCTGGAGAGATGGCCTAGCGGTTAGGAGCGCCGACCGCTCTTGCAGAGGACCTGGGTTCGATCCCCAGCACTCACATGGCGGCCGAGAACTGTCTGAAACTCCAATTCCAGGAGAACTCCAGTTCCAGGGGAATCCGAGACCCTCTTCTGGCCTCTGCTGCTTTGCATGACACGGGTGCACATACTTGCATGCAGACAGTACATTCATACACATACAGAAATAAATAAAATTAATAAAAAAAATTAAAAAAAAAACTGGGTGTCCATCAATCCTTATAATCTGCCAGCCTCATGGGCAAAAAGTGAATGTTAACCATGTTTCTCTGATCACTATTGAAATTGAGCATAATCTGTTTATAATCTATTTGATTTTTTTTTTATATTTTGGTCACTCAATCATCCAAAATATATTTAAGGACCCACATGTGCCATTCAGATCACTGGATTGCTTGAATAGTAATTATTTTCTTATTGGATTTGCATGTGTCCTAGTTTGTTTTCTCTTGCTGTGATAAACACCAGGACAAAAGCAACTTAGGGAGAAAGGTGTTCATTTGGCTTACACATCCCAATCACAGTTCCTCATTGGGGAGACTGACTAGCGCAGCAGGAACTTAAGCAGAAGGCGGGAGGAACGCTGCCCGCTGGGCTGCTCCTTTGTTTCTGCTCACTAACCTTTTTTATACAGCCCAGGACCCACTTGCTTAGGGATGGTACTGCCCAAAATGGGCTGGGCCATCCCACAACAATTAGCATCGACAAAATGCCTCCTAGACCTGCCATGGAGGCAATCCCCTCAGACAGTCCCTCAGGTAACCCTGGGATGGGTCACTTGACAGCTGGAGCTAACTAGAACATGTGTTAATCAATTTCTTCAATTGGAGAAATTAGGCTACCCTCCCTAAGATCCCTAAATCCTTTTCTTAGAATTGTGCTTTTAATTTTATATGCAGTATATTTTGCTCTATGCATCTTAGTACAATTTAATTATTTCTATTTTTTTATTTATCTGAAATCCCTATCTAGAAGGCTTTTGTAGTTCAAGGTTATAAAAAGTATCCTGATATTTTCTTCTAGTGCTTTTGCAACCTTGCATTTTTAAATTTTATTTTATAATTAAACCTTGAATTCACACAGAATTTCTTTGTGCTTAATGTAAATTTCTTCTTTCTAAAATGGTCTGCTAATATTTAAATGCCACTTACAAATTATTCTCTCCTTCATCCCACTAATTAGTAGTAAAGATATTCTCTAATGTCTTAGACTATGTTTTCTTTTAGTCTGTGTTCTCTGACAGCAGAGCAGAAACATGTCTGAAGCATTTGTAAACATGAGCCTAAGTTGTGGTTCAAAAGTGGACTGTAAGACCTGGCAGGGGTCAGGATACAAGTGTGCTTTCCAGGTAGGCGCCCAGAGAGAAGTCATTGCCTTGCTCTGGATCTTCTCAGAACTTTATTAAACATCTATATGCTCTAGAAATATCACCAGATACACTGGAAAGAGAAGAAAAGCATTCATTACTGACTTCATTCTGCATTAGTCAAGGAGTGCCCCACAGGCATCAACTCCCCTGAAGCTCCAGACTTTTCCACATTTCTTGTACATGGCATCTCACAGCAGAAAAGGTGCCCCAAGTACTGGAAACCAGAAGCACCTGTGGGAACCACATCACTACTATCAGGAATCAGGGCAGTTGTCACAGGGAGCTCCTGAAATGACATCCAGTGGTCTGTTCTGCACCAGTAGAAACAGTCTATATCCACATTGTCCACCTCCCAGGGCCCACCACCCAGGGTCCGTTATCCAGTATCCACCATCCTATGTCTACCACCCAGGGTCCACTGCCCATGGCCCAACCACCCAGGGCCCACCACTCAGGGTTCACTATCCAGTGTTCCCTGTCCTGTGTCCACCACCCATGGTCACCATCCAGACAGAGTCCATGATCCTGTATCCAGCATTCAGTGCCCACAATCCTGTGTTCACAATTCTGTATCCATCATCCCATGTCCACCATCCAGTGTCCATCACCCAGTGTCCATCACCCAGTGTCCACCATCCAGTGTCCATCACCCAGTGTCCACTATTTCCACCATCCAGGATCCACCATCCAGGGTCCACCATCCAGGGTCCACCATCCAGTGTCTACCATCCAGTGTCCACCATCCATCCAGTGTCTACCACCCAGTGTCTACCACCCAGTGTCTACCATCCAGTGTCCACCATCCAGTGTCCACCATCCAGGGTCTACCACCCAGTGTCTACCACCCAGTGTCTACCATCTAGTGTCCACCATCCAGTATCTACCATCCAGTGTCCACCATCCAGTGTCCACCATCCAGTGTCTACCATCCAGTGTCCACCATCCAGTGTCCACCATCCAGTGTCCACCATCCAGTGTCCACCATCCAGGGTCTACCATCTAGTGTCCACCATCCAGTATCTACCATCCAATGTCCACCATCCAGTGTCCACCATCCAATGTCCACCATCCAGTGTCTACTATCCAGTGTCCACCACCCAGTGTCTACCATTGTGTCTACCACCCAGGGTCCACCATCCAGTGTCTACCATCCAGTGTCTACCATCCAGTGTCCACCATCCAGTGCCCACCATCCAGTGTCCACCATCCAGGGTCCACCATCCAGTGTTTACCATCCAGTGTATACCACTCAGTATCCACCATCCAGTGTCTACCATCCAGTGTCCACCATCCAGGGTCCACCATCCAGTGTCTACCACCCAGTGTCTACCACCCAGTGTCTACCATCCAGGGTCCACCATCCAGTGTCTACCATTGTGTCTACCACCCAGGGTCTACCATCTGGTGTCCACCATCCAGTGTCTACCATCCAGTGTCTACCACCCAGTGTCCACCATCCAGGGTCCACCATCCAGTGTCTACCATCCAGTGTCTACCATCCAGTGTCTACCACCCAGGGTCCACCATCCAGGGTCCACCATCCAGGGTCCACCATCCAGTGTCTACCATCCAGTGTCCATCACCCAGTGTCTACAGTCCATCATTAATAGCATGTTAATAATTAACAGAGTATCTTCTTTTTGTAGCAAATGCTTTCACGGGTTTCAGAATTTTAATCTCTCTCTCTGTCTCTCTCTCTCTCTCTCTCTCTCTCTCTCTCTCTCTCTGTGTGTGTGTGTGTGTGTGTGTGTGTGTGTGTGTGTGTGTGTGTGTAGGCCAGCAGTCAGTGTCAGATATCTTCCTCTATTACTCTCCATCTTATTTTTTGTTTGTTTGTTTGACTGGTTTTTGACACAGGGTCTCTCTCTCTCTATAGCCCTAGCTGACCTAGAACTCGCTATTAAACCACACTGGCCTCAGTCTCACAGATATGCCTGCCTCTGCCTTCCAAGTGCTGGAATTAAAGGTGTGTGCCATCATGCCTGACTTAACTTAGTTTTTGAAACAGGGTCCATCAGTGAACATGATTAGGCTTGATTAGCTCTGGGCAGCAAGCTCAAGAGGATCCTCCTGTGTCTGCCTCCCATGCACTAGGATTATAGGCATGTGCCACTGTTTGTTTGTTTGTTTGTTTGTTGTTTGTTCATGGACATTGGGACTCCAAACTCCAGTCCTCATACTGGTCAGCAAGCACTTGACTAACTGAGCTCTCTCTCCAGGCCCAATTGTACATCTTCTTACAAAGCAAAGATAGGAGAAGACTATATCCCAATATCAATAAGTAGTTTGAACTTAATCTTTAAGGAACATATAAACCACAATGAAAGCAGTCAACACTGTAACTCCATGTATATGTTAATTACTAATATTTTAATATTTTAGACACATGTCTATGCCTTTCCAAAGATAGAAATATTAACCCAACAGACTTGAATCTCCTTAAAGCCATTAATACATGTTATTGATTATCCTCCCCAAAGCTGTCCCAACAGATGTGGCCCCTGGAGTTGCATGTGCAAGTCCCCACCTCCCTCCTCGCTTGCTTCAATTTCAGCCAAGTGCAGCAGCTTTTGAAGAAGCCAAGTTTCTCTCTACTACTGCTATTTTATTTGTCTCCTTTGTGCCACCAGAGGGTTTCTGGCCTCACTTGGTGAGACTGACAGTGATCCAGCAAACAGTTCTGCTAAGGGGACGCAGTTAAGGGTTGCTTTCTCTAGAGAGACCTGCTAGCAGTAGCCCATGAGAAGGGCAAGGGGAAACTGCGTTTCTAGGAGGACATTCAGGAGGAAGCCCTGCTCTAACTGCCTCCCTTCCTCCCTAGGAGGACACCTGGGAGGAAGCCCTGCTCTAACTGCCTCCCTTCCTCCCTAGGAGGACACTCAGGAGGAAGCCCTGCTCTAACTGCTTCCCTTCCTCCCTAGGAGGACACTCAGGAGGAAGCCCTGCTCTAACAGCCTCCCTTCCTCCCCAGCTGCCTCCCCTCCTGGCCTCGCACCTCCTGCAGAAGCTCATTTGCATCTCCTTCTAGCCCCTTGCTGGTGGCCACACAAAGCAAACCTGGGAGCAGACTTAACAAACTGGCATGAGAAACTCTTGCAGGCTGCTGTGGATAAGCTTGTTATTAGCAGAGCACCACATTTGCTCTTAAATCAATGCAAACAATGGGGGGCTTTATACCTTCCCACATGAGCTTTAATAACCCAGCCCAGCCATAATGAATTCTGGGACAGAATTAATGTAAAAGAGTAATGGTGATTAGGTAATTACCAAGTAGAGAGTGTGTTTAACCTTCCCTGTGACAAGGCTGGAGACCACCTGACATCATGTGTGTGTTCTGGAAATAATTAATAATTAAAATTATACAATCTCTACTGTTAATCAAGAAGTAAGGATCCCAGAGCAGTGCCAGCCTAGCCGAGTTCTTCCCCCATTGCTGTCTGCCAATGTGCTGCCGGCCTCTGTGGGCTTTGAAGGTGTCAGCCTCTTTGATTTTTACTTCAGGCTGGCTAGACTTAAGCTGTTACAAGGCTCTCAGAATATTTCAACAAGCTGAGACACATCACCCTCTAAAATTATCCACCCAGAGTGAAATGCCAGGAAGTGACCTTTGGCCCCTGCCTTGTTTAATTGCAACTCAAGCCATTTTTAAGCCATGGCTGTGACAGCCCCAGGCTCTGCTCCCCTTCCCCCACCCTCCACTCCCCCTGCCTCTCTCAAGCTGTTTCTTTTGGAGAGGATACATGTATGTTCTCTCTCTCTCTCTCTCTCTCTCTCTCTCTCTCTCTCTATATATATATATATATATATATGTGTGTGTGTGTGTGTCTATGTGTGTGTGTGTGTGTACTGAATCATGGTCTGATGAAGAGTGTGTCTTCCTCCAGCCTATAGCATTAATCATTAATTCCACAGTAAAGGCCACACTAAACACCTAGATAGGCTTTGTATGTACATGTGTGCATAGATGAGCGAGTGCACTCATACATAGACACACATACATATGACATAGCAGAAGCATTCGGTTTGCAAGGCAGGGAGACTCAGGACAGGAAAATTGGAGGGAATTTTGAAAATCATTTTCTCCAAAAGGCCCATAGAACATAACCCTGAGACACGGAGGCAAAGGAAGATCATACAACAGATTAAAACGGAGGAAATAATTAAATTAATACTCCTGATGAGAGGAAAAGTCTAAGTAAGATAAGGGGAGTTATCAGTGCAGAAAACATAGCTGCCAAAATATCACTTCTATGGATGCCCCATCCTCCTGTCTGGCTTTGACTGGCAGACTCCCATAGCAGATCTGGGTTGGTTTCCCGTGCAGCCCAGGCTAGTCAAGGTCCCTCAGGGAGCTCTCGAAACATCCCATGTGGGTGCTAACATTGATTTTCTGAGCACTTTCACCCTAGCTAGCCCATGCTGGTCTTACTGCTCTTGCAGAGGACCCAGGTTCAGCTCCCAGCACCCACATCAGTGGCCCACAACTGTAACTCCAATTCTAGCCCCACCAGCACCTCCATGTACAGGGTACTCATGAGTTCACACAAGCACACATACAGACACATAAATAAAGATGAGTCCTGAGGAAAAAAAGAGAAAAGAAAGAAAACACTCAGTCTGTGACCAGGGCTGGGCTCCCCAATAGCACAAGGACAATGGCCCCTCCCCACTGTGCACCTCACCCTCAGTCTGTGACCAGGGCTGGGCTCCCCGAGAACACGAGGACCACGGCCCCTCCCCACTGTGCACCTCATCCTCAGTCTGTGACCAGGGCTGGGCTCCCCGAGAGCACGAGGACCACGGCCCCTCCCCACTGTGCACCTCATCCTCAGTCTGTGACCAGGGCTTGGCTCCCCGAGGGCACAAGGACCACGGCCCCTCCCCACCGTCCACCTCACCCTCATTGCCCTCAGCTGGACCACTGGCCCTGTGCCTTGAGTAGCCTTCACACTTAGGACTACTGGGGGCTGTAATGGTGTTGGCCAGCATTTGACTGTTCACATCAGTGTCTCCCAAACTTCTCTGATTAGAAGCCCTCCCAGGGCTTTTCTAGTCACAGAACCCTGGGCATGTGCTCTACATCAAGCTCTTCAGGAGGATGGCTAAGAAGTTTGGGAGACACTGGTAGAGATAAATAACAATGGGATACAATAAATAATAATAATAATAACAACAAACAATGGACTGTTGTCCAGCAGTAACAGCCATAATGCTGACAACAGAATATACAAGTTCTGGCCTTCACTGAGCACGCAGTCAAGTGCAGGAACCCTCTTATTATAATCACTCTGGACTTGGACCTGTCTCCTGAGAGAACAGGTCAGTGACTACAGCTGCATTCCCAGCCCCACAGCATTCATTTAATGTATGATTTCTGTGCAAATCCCTGTTTGTGTGACTTCCCATGGAAACCCTCAGATGAGGACAGGTCACCAGGTACAGTGTTCTAGGGCCATTTTTGAGAAAATAAGTACAAGCATGGATCTCCATACATTTTTGGGCTCAGGAAAAAATAATGTAAATGTTTGGAAGTAGAAAATTGTCTGAGTTCTGAGGAACATTTACAGGCAGTTTAGAGAATGAATTAGAAAAGTTTATGATAAATGGGTCACTTAATACTACAAGAATAGGGGGAAACACTCTGATCAGAGGTAACATGGAGCTTGGAGTAGCCAAGTAACAAGTGACCTGGAATCACTGGGCAATCAAAAGCCCATTTAGCTGAACCATGTCCACCGCCACTCGCCAGCTACAAATGCGGCTGCTGCTGCTCTCCTCTCTCAGCCCCAACATCTCTGTCCCTTTTAGCCTCCAAGGCTCCTTCATTGGGGAGCTCTTCCCTCTCTGCCCTTGGGCTTGACTTCCATCAAACATTCTCACCCTGCTTGAAGACCTATATGTCAGAGGCTTCAGCATACTTGCCGGTGACAGGGCACAGCAAGGCATCCACACTGTGTCAGGATCATCAGAGGCCTTGTTGGGAGGCAAAGCATCATTGTGATGGACAGTAAATACAGAGGCTAAATGGTGAGCTGTTTAACACTTGAAGGTAGGACATTTTGTGTAAAGATTATCAAATGATCAGAATTTCATGGTCTGGGTTGTTTGCTTCAGAATTATTTGTTTGCTTGTTTGTTTTGACTTGGACAGCACAGAGTCCTTTTATTAATAAAACGTGTGAAGTTTAATATAGAGTGTATGAAGAAAAGCCACTCTGAACATATGGGGGATGGGGCAGAGTCCTGCTTCTCTCCACCTCTGTTCCCCCTCAGTGGGCCCTAGGAGCCCAAGATGCTTAAGACCCAAAGAAGAAAAACTTCTTTTAAAATAAATGACATATTTTCCCCAGCTTTTTGTTCTACAAATATGGAAGCTGGGACTCAGGATAGAAAAGCCTGCTTGAAGCCTCACCAAAGGCAGCAGAGATGGAAGCAAAATTGGGGCCCCTGAGCCCCAGTCCCAACCTTTCCTCTGCACCAAGGGTACTCCTGTCACCCCAGTCCACAAGGCAGGTGGCCAGAGGAAGCCCCGTCCTCCCTGCTTCCTGAGCAGACTCCCTCTCAACCTTCAATATGCTGAACTGAATTAAGGCAAAGCAGTGCTGACTTAACCCTTTCTGAGCTAAGTAGATAGCCCCAAGGAAGTAAAACAGAAACTGCCACTTCTATCTGCAGTGTCCGTCCACTGCACAGCTAGCCGTCTGTCGAGGGGGCCAGCACTCACAAAGTGAGTGCACATTCCTCCCTTTACCCCTCCATTCCCAGCCCAGCCCACATCTCTACTTATGCACCTGTCGCTCATCCCCGCCTGTCAATTCTCCTTAGCTTCAGTCCAGAGTCTCCACCCTTTCCTAGACAGCCAGTCCCTTCACCATCACCCAATAAGTCGCTGCCCCAAGTGCACCCTTAATGAGGGCTGTGGTCATCCGTTTAGTGGAATTTGAGAGTGACAACACATTGACATTGGTAAGGTTAATGATCCAATGCTTTATTTCATTGAACAACACTTAGCACATTGATCTGCAGTGTCCTATAATACATCTTTGCTATTGCTTTAATGGTGCCATGGCACCGGTGCCCTTTAAGTAATTGGCACAATAGAAAGATGGACTTGGCCTTGTCATGTCAGACCAGCACTATCTGAATTGTGAAAGATTTTTGTCTTTTCTGTATTCTTTCTTTCATCTCATTTTGTGTCCTGATTTAATAGAGAACTGGAATTTGAAGAGGCCAGGAAGGAAAGTATGGATACAGCATGAAGAGAGAACTGCAGACCATGGTGGTGGAGGTCTCTGGCAAGCATTTCCTAGCCCCTTATTTTCTTCCTAGAGCCTCTGGCCTAGGAGGAACAACAAAGTGGTAGAGAAGGTGGTGCCAGATCAGCCAGCGTTACTTGGAAATAAGTCCTAGAGACAGAATTCAGGGCAGGTCTCCTGACTTAAAGGTGGCCTTGTATGCAAAAATACTTAGAGGGCTTTTGAACAGAAGGCCGTCTGTGTTATGGGATACTTCCCAGAGCTTGTGCTGCACAGTCTATCTTACCATGTCTGGGCTGGAGTGATCCTTAAGGAGGTGAAACAACTGAATCCAGGTAAGGCTTAAACCTGCAAACTCACTGGATGGAGAATTTTCTTGAAAAACTTAACTTGGTCATGACTGGCTGAGAATTTGAGAGAGGACACGTGCGTGCACACACACAGAGAGACAGAGAGAGAGAGAGAGAGAGAGAGAGAGAGAGAGAGAGAGAGCTACAAGCCAGAGTGGGGCACCCCACAGCACCTCATGGCAGGGTGAACTGGTCTCAAGCACCAATCCTGGCTTTGCCACAGCTTGCTGGCTGACAAGATAGCCACAAAGGTCACCAAACAGCTCTGGGCTTTGTTCTCCCCACAGAAGCTGCAGTGAAGCTGCTGGATTGGTTTGCATAGCATGTGTGGGTGGGGCAGCGCCTGGGGTGTGGGGCGGCAAGCCCTCATTTGAAAGGAACAAAATGAGGCAGAAGAAAGAGACACACAGAGTTTGCCTAATGTCATTTGTTGAGCAAACCTGCTATGTACCAGACACTAAACTGGGAGTTGGAAAAACAAAGAGAGCATATGGAACCCTGCCCCCAAGCTGCTCGCAATCTAACGGAAGAGACAGACTGTGTATTTTGATGTCAACTCTGAAATATTTAGTTCCTAAGAAAAGAGAAAGTTACCAGCCTCCAGGAAGACTGTGGAGCCTCTCTGTCTTTCCAGCATCTCACCCTGCAGCATGCTCTCAGCTCAGCACAGCTGGATGGGTGCTTGACTCCGTAGGAAATTAGGGGGATCTACACTTGGCTTCAGAGTGAACCTTATTCTACAATAAATTTTGCCAATAAAGTTTATATTTGTATTTCCATCTGTTTGACAACTGCATCTTGTTTCCCAATTGATTTTGCATTAGATAGGGGAAGAACGGGTTGTTATTTATTGGTTTCCACAAAATTCAACATGATACAGGTTCCTGTTGAGCAGGAAAATGTGCAAAGTATAGAAGTAGCTTGCAGTGTGGAGAGACTTGTTCTGTGTAAGGGGTGTATATGTGATGTGTGTGGTGTGTGTTTGGTGTGTATGTGTGAGTGTGTGTGTGTGATGTGTGTGGTGGGTGTGGTGAATGTGTATGTGTGTGTATGTCTGTATGTGTGGTGTGTGTCTGTGTGTATGAAATGTGTGGGCATGTGTGATGTGTGTGTATGTCTGTGTATGTGGGATATATATGTGCCTGTGTGTGATACGTGTTTGATGTGTATACAATATATGTGTGTGTGTTTTGTGTATGTCTGTGATGTGTGTGATGTGTATATGTGTGTGTGTCTGTGTGTATGATGTATGGTAGTTTAGGAAAAATTTACAGGAGCAGAGGTGAAACTGTCAAAGGAAAGATGAGGATGACTTAGGAAACAGGACAAAGGACACAAACCATTGAATCATGAAGGTGAAAAAGATTCTATGAAGAAACTTTAGGAAGGGTAAATGCCGTGTCAGTTGTCAGGAGAAAGGGAACATTTTGTCAAGATTGCACCAAAGAATCCATTTCTCCCAAGATGGCACTTCTTTCTGCTTCAGCTGACTGTGCCCTAGTACGTCCAGGGCACCAAGCTTGCCCCAAGCAACCAGGCCAGAAACTATAGCACCCTTTTAGTACAGACACATCCCTATGATTCAAGTCTCAACATATTGGTGTGCCTTGAGGGAGCAGGCTCCCAAGGATGAGGAGAACAGGACTGTGAGACCTCAAAGGTCCTTCCAGACAGTCCTTTTACATGCTTATTCTCAAGCACATTTTCTGGAGCTCCATCTCTCAGCAGGGGACCCCACCCTCTGGATCTTTAGAGATGCAGCAACATTGTGTCAGACCTCAGGATGTCGGAGCTGGGGAGCAGCTGTCTGCACAGCATCAGTGGCATGGGCTCTATCTCCTCATCCCCTGCACAGGAGAGACGGTCCATTGTGTAAAAAAGGAATAAGGATCTGCTTGGCCATTGCTTTTTAAATCAATGTAGCTTTTGATCTCATTTTCTTTTAAGAACACCATTGCCCGTGAGTCAACACCCCCAGGAAGAAGATGGTGCAAGACGGCATCTTGGTGAAATAGCAAAGTGCTGGCCTGTGGATTCCTCGGGGCTGGGTCTCTCAACCCAGCTGTTCCAACTTTTGAACTAGATGATTCTTCATTGGGGGAGCTGTGCTGTGCCTTGTAGGGTGTTCAGAGGCATCTCTGATCTTTACGTATTAGACTTAGGCTGTGTCTCCAGATATTGTCTGATGTCCCTTCCCAGGATCAGGTTTAAGAACAGGTGCTTTGGGGTTCAATTCCCTCTAGCTAAGGTAAGTGAATTGATTGTCAGCACATGTGCCTGTCCTCGGACACTCAGTCAACATGCTTCTCGGGTGCAGTAAATAGTCTTTCTGGACATTGGCTACATTGCTGGCTGTCTAACTTCTCGCCTCTCCATCTGAGACATCTGCTCAGCTGTTTCTAAGGGCACTTCCCTGCACCTGGAGTTCATCACTCCAGAGTGCTCTCCTTTCCAACCTTGCCCTCACACCTACCGCTCTTCATGGAAAATGTTTGCAGTGGATTCTAGCTCTGATTCTTCCATTTCTTGTCTACATGATGTTAAACATTGTTGTGCTTGAAACTCGAGGGAAAAATAAGAAAATGGCAGAAGTGAGCTGAAATCTATGCAGTACTGTTCAAAAAAGAGAGTTTAATGTTAGCATTGTCATAATGAAGCAAAAGATTCAGAATGAACTTCGCAGAACACAGGCAGAGAACAATGCTCTCCATACTGGGCTAGGGACAGGGACACAGGAGGAAGAGTTCCCGTACTCTAAGGCAACAAGTCACTTCCCCCAGGAGCATGAGTCTAAAGAAATCCCACTGCAGAAATGGTTCAGTGAGGCTGGGACTGGGTTCCCCAGTACAACTGCAACAAAGCAGCTCTTCCCGGCAGAGACAGAGCTAGGGAGAGGATCTGATGAGGTAGGCCAGTTACTTGCTATTCTTCAGCCACTGTGCTTCATGGCCCTAAGGATGTTGCCCTACACAATGCATTTAGAAAGAATGGAAAATCCCCCATTGCTCTCAAAATAAGCTATTCATTTCTACACTGCCCCAGCATCTCAGCTGACCATCCATCTCTATATTTCACAAGGAAAAGTTCTCCAACCTTTAAAAACATATTACACTATGACATCCTGAAGTCAGATGCAAACCAGGCACCGAGGCTCTGCTTTTAGGTGTGATGGTGATAGGGAGAATGACTCTTGAACAGCAAGAGTCAGATACCCACTACTCAGCTAAACCTTATTCATTAGCTAAGAAAAACTCAAAGAAAAGACACATCTATGGAGAGAGTTGTTTCCTACAAACGAGCCACTTTCACGTCCAACCCCGGATGTTCGAAGGAGGAAGAGATATCCCAAATGGGCAAAAGTACAGAGAGCACTTAGTGAAGGCTCAACCATATCATGTTAAATAGCCCAGTAAGAGCAGGTGACACTTTGAGGGTGGAAGGACACCCTGGGCATTGCTCAGCAATCAGTAGCCACGAGGAAACACAAAACCATCTGGCAAATGTGGGGTACAAAGCTCTGCAGGATGCTGGAGAATGTGCCAGTTAATAAGACACCCCAGGGGCTTCCCCTTTTCTACTCAGGCTTAAACTTTGGCGGACTGAATCACCTCTATGACCTTCGGAGTAGAAAGGGAATGCTTGCATAACTGTCATGTGCACATAGTCAAACTCAGCTGATTGACTTGTACATTGGATGCTGTAAAGAGATTTTCTCTTTAGCACTGAAGGAAGCACCCTGCTTCCCATCAATAGCATCATAATGTTCTATGACACTTGGCTTTATGTGCTCTTAGCTCTGATATCCAGAGACCTCCACTTTCATAGAAAATTGGTCAGCATAAGTCATTTTAATGCCTGGAAGCCATGGCTTTTTATTTAGCTTGAGGTCAAGCCCTCCCTTCCCGTCTAGTTCACAGTTCATTTCCACTGAGGTGAAACAGGAAGGAGGGCAGTCTTCACTGCATCTGGCCACAGCATGTGGGGGACCTGTAGGCTTGCCTTGGTTTAAATCTTAAAGGGCATCTGTGATCACTGTAGGTATGGTTATTGTTTCACCATTTAGCACCTGGCCACACATCTGGCTTATGCATCCAAAGAGACACCCTCGGCAGATCCTCCAACCCTCTACCAATGTCTTACATTCCCATACTTGAAACCACCTAAAAAGTTACCTTGCCATGTGCAGGTACCTCCATTTTTCACTTTATATATTATTCTACCTAGTCCCCCCAACAGTCCTGAGAAGGCAGATTGTTATTACCACTGTCTCTCCTTTAAAATGAGGCTACTGTGAGTGAGGAAACAGCTTCAAGATACAAAGGAGTAGAGGTCCCAGCCTGCAGACTCTGGTAGTCCTCAGACTCCAAGGATGGTTCCTCATACTTGGCCACATACTCATTCTCTTGTTGGTGCAGGTTTGGTGACTTTGCTGGCCTATTCTGCCTGACCTGGCACTGATGAGCACCCTCTGACAGTAGCATCTTGGTTCTGAAGGTATTTGCCAGCACACAACCTTATGCATCCTTTATGAGGTCCATTTAAAACCTACACATCATGTGTCAGAATGGTGCCCTGGCTTCTGACGCAGCTGCTTGGGACACAATAGCCACACAAGAGTCTCAGGAAGGGCACAGCAGTGACACAAAGCCTCCGGATGCCGGACCTGGAATCTGCCTCAACTCACCTTCCCTGTTCTCCATGTTGTTCTCAATTATGTAATGTTTTCCTCCTTATGTGATACCCCGTCTCCAGCTCTGAGTGCCTGTTTTGTAGACACACGGAGGTAAACCAGTCCTGCAAGCTCAAGTGCAGAGCTCTGGGATGAGCAGCCACTCTGATGAGCAGACCACACTGGCTCTGCTGGACCCCGGGTGGCTCCTTAACCTGCAGTTCTCCAAGTCCCACAGTGAGCAGCCAGCCAGCAAAGAACACTCTGCCTTCTGCACCAATGCATCTGAGTAGTAACTGCAAAGATGGAACTTGGGGTGTCAGGGCGGGCCCACAAAACCCCCAAAGGGGTGCTCTTCTCTCAGTCAGTCCTTCTGTCAGTCTCTGCAGGTCCCCATGTCTGAACCTCACTGTAGCCCCCAAACCTTCTAGGTGAGGAGGCCCTTGTAAGCTCAAGCTTGTTCTCATATATCTTGATTTCCTTTTATTCTGAAAGTCTGATGTGTGCTTCAATATCCTCTGTATGGCAAAATGTTTGTAGAATTGTTTTGAATTCCATGCATGGCCATAAGGAAATTCACAACAAAATCAATAATGGAGAAATAATCCATCAAGCTAAGACCCCTAAGGAGGCCTCATATGAGAAAACAGACAGTGTGAGGACTGAGGCATAGCTGTGTGGTAGAGCACTTGCCCGGCATGCAGTAGGCACTAGGATGGATTCTCAGCATTGTAAAGGAAGAGAAGAGAGAAAAAGAAAGAAGATAGGAGAGGAATGAAAGGCCAGCCCTGCTTGGAAACACAGAGAGAACATTTGTGATCCCTTTCCTAACAAATAGTTTTGAGGAGGGGAAGGGGTGACCCTGAAAACCAGTCAGCACTATGTCTCATGGGCTTCTCAAGCCAGGGCAGATTTCTGCCTATAATTTCAGCGTCTGGAGCCAGGGAGCAATTAGAGAAACAGGCTGTTACTGCAAGCCAGGAACTTTAAATGGATTATCTTTGTTTTTGCAGTTTTATTGAGGTATAATTGACATACAATAAACCACACATATTTAAAGTACGCAATTTGATAAAGCCTGACATATGTATACATCCATAAAATTATCACCACAATCAAGACAAAAAACAAATCCATTCTACTCAGATCTCCCTTGTGCCCCCACATACCTCCCGCCACACTCCTCCAGGAACCTCCTGACCTGTTTTCTGTTGCTGTAGGTTTGTTTGCCATGTGCCATTTGTTCCATTGTACAGCCAGGCGTCAGATGCCAGTGTTGTTTATCTGTCCACCTGTTGATGGGCATCTGGATTCTTGCCAGTTTTGCACAATCACAAATAAAACCGCTGAACATTTGTGTAGGAATCCTCTTATAGACATGTGTTTTCATTTCTGTTGGGTAAACAGTGGAATAGCTGTGTCCCGTAGTGGAGGTATGTTGAATGGTGAAGAAACCACAGTAAAATGAGTGGTTGGGCCATGCTATACCAGCACTGTCAGTTTAGGAGCACCCACCCACTGTCAGTTTGCCCTTCATCAGCTAAGGGGCCCTCAGTGCCCAGGCACCCTTCATCACCATAGGGGCACTGAGTTCCAGGTACCCTCTAACGGCTTAGGACACCCAGTGCCAGCTCACTCTCTGTCAGTTTAGGATTACACAATACCTACTCATCTTCCATCATTACCCCTGTGCCCTCTGTCAGCTTATGGGCAGCTATGCCCTACCCTCAGCTTAGCGATACCCCGCATCTGCAAGTATACCATGATCAACATCTTGCTGATCATTTTCATCTCAGCATTTCCCACAGGCAGTGGTGTTCCCTGGTAGCTTCATTCTTTCCTTTCCTAGTGACCAAGGATTAACCCTTATTGCTCAAGTTGCATTCCTTTCTTTACAGTATTCAGTTAGACCTGAGTACGTATTTGGTAACTTGGTAACTCTCCACGTGGAATGCTTTCTGCAGTTTTCCCACTTGCACAGCCTTTGTCTGGTATTATCCAGTTCATGCCAGCTTTGGAGAGCAACCTCAGGAGCATGTCCTCCTCTCTAACTTCCTGGCTCAGTGTATGCAGATTAATATATTCTTAACCAAGAATCTTTCCATGTGCTTATTTTCCATCTGTGTATCTTCTCTGGTGAGTTTCTCTTCAAATTCTTTGCCCATTTTCAATTAAGTTACTTTTCTTTAGTTTTAAAATATCTGAAAAATCAACTCGATAGAGAATAAATTTACATACATTTCAATGAGTTTTGGCAAATTTGTCCACCTCAATAAATACCAGCACAATCAATATATAGATTTCCATGCACCCAACTTCCCACCTCCTTTCTAAAAGCTGATCCTTCTGCTTCTGCATGTGTATGTTTGTGTATGTGTGTATGTGTGAGTGTACAGGTCTGCATGTGTATGTTTGTGCATGTGTGTATGTGTGAGTGTACAAGTGTGTGGTAGTGTGGGTGTGTGCATGTGTGAGTGTATGCCATTTGAGTGTATACATGTGTGGGTGTGGCCATATGTGTTTGTGTGGATGTGCATTTGTGTGCCTGTGATGGTGTGCAAGTGTGCGGGGGATTGATAACAGTTCTATTGGGATATAACTCACACATGGTACAATCCCTCTTTTTGCACTATTTAATGATGATTTTAACATATACATCATACACCATCGTCATAATCAATTGTAGAACATTTTATCACATCACCTAGTACCCTGCACCTACCAAGCATTAGACAACCACCAATCTACTTTCTGCCCTAGAGTTTTGCTTATTGCTTATTCTTTTTTCTTTTTATTTATTTATTTTTTTATATATTTTGTACAAGATTATCAAATCTAGACTAGTGTCCCCCACCCTATCCCCCCACCCCATCAGAGCTCATGTATTCTGCCAAAAATGCTTTTCATCTCTTTCTTAGTCTTTCTCAAAATTCTCCATGTAGAAATTGACTGTTTTGAGCAGAAGTTCACTGTTTCAGTCAGTTCTTTG
>VZQC01009053.1:1551821-1628503 GCA_009823505.1 Rhizomys pruinosus | reverse complement strand
TGTTCACAATTGTGCTTCTGATATCTGTGTCCTGGGCCATCCCCAGGGAGATCCCATTGTAGGAATCTTCCACAGGATTGGTAGAGCTTGGTGTGGGATTACCCTGCACCTTTCCCATGTTGTCTCTTCTTCGTGTTCCTGGCATATGGGCTTCTCCTTGCCTGTATTCCAATGTGAGTCCCAAATGACTCTTCACTGTGTTGAAGGCTTGCTTTGCTTGCCTCCTTCAGATGCCTTCATAATCCCAGTTGGCAGGGGGAGGGGAGGTTCCTCTTTAGCCCGCACCCTGGTACCTGTGCTTCAGGTGGTCTTGGGAGATCTCCAATCTCAAGACTCACACAAACCCACCTTTTATACCATCTGCGAGGATAACTCCGCCCCCACAGCCACAAAAGCCAATCAAACCAGAGACCACTATATTAAATCAAACAACAATCCGCCTTGCTGAAGCACTCAGCTCCTACCTACCTGTGCTTCAGGTGGTCTTGGGAGATCTCCTATCCTTATTGCTTATTCTTATTCTTATTCTTATTCGACAAGTGTAGTCGTACAATAACTGGTCTTTGTGACTGGCTTCTTTCCTGTAGCACAGTGTTTTCAATGATCATTTGTGTTGTAGCTGTTGAGGATAGCTCATTTTTCATTGCCAAATTATATTCCATTGCTGGTGCAAAATACCAAACCGTCATAACTTGTCTATGGATTCACTGATGAACAGTTGCATCATTTCAAATTTTGGCTCTTATGGATAAATATGCTTTGAATATTTGTGTAGAAGATGTCTGTGCAAACATGTGCTTTCATTTCTCTTTGATGCAGACCTAGGAGTAAAGTTGATGGATCACATGGGAATTCTGATTTTAACCCTTCATGAACTGAAGTCAGAAGGCAGTTTTCTTAAGACTCAGATCATTTTCACGATTCCAGAGACGCACAGGGTCCTCTGTCACCACACTAAAAAGACTCTTCATTCTCATTCTCTTGGTTCGCTATGTATCCTCTTCCATTATAGACACCATAATGGTGTGATCCTTGTACTTTATTTTGTTTTGAAGCAGAGTTAGAGTAGATATAAAAAAAGATTTTAACATAGATTCAAGCATGAAGAAAGGGAACAGAGGAAGGGAATGGAGAGAGGCAAGGAGAGACAGGAAAAGGAAAGCCCACAGCCAACTGTGGGTGTGGATTTCTCAGGGGAGTCTCTCTGCAGTTGTGATTTGCGTTCTCTTGGTTAATGGTGTTGACCATCTTTATTTTAAGTGTCTTGGTAATTTTTATATGCTCTGAAAATGTCTTTTCGAATCCTTTGTTAATTTTAAATTGAGTTATTTGTGTTTTATTATTGAGTTGTACATGTTCTTTCTATATTCTAACTATAAGTCTTTATCCAGTATAGATTGTGAAGATGTTAATACCAGTTTGTGAGTTATCTTTTGACTTTTTTTGAAGCACATCATTTTCACTTTGTTGATGTCTTATTGTTGAGATTTAAGATTTCTGTAAATGTTCTAGAGGTAAGTTCTTCCTAAAATACATGCTTTACAAATATTTTCTCTGAATCTGATTTGTCTTTTTATTCTCTTAACAATACCCTTTGAAAAACAGAAGCTTTTAATTTTCATGAAGTCACATTCTACAATGTTATGTAAAAATTATGCATCCAGTATTTTATCTCAGTAAGTATTTAAAGGCTTATTTTTATTTTTAATTATGTGAATATGTAGGGGGGGTCTATGAAATTGTTAGTACAGGTCCCCACAAAGCCCAGAACAGGGCATTGGATCCTCTGGAGTTGGTGCTACAGGCTGTAGTTCGCCACCATCTAGGTGCTGGGAACTGAACTCTGGTCCTCCCTCTCAAGAGCAGTATGTGCTACGAACAACTGAGCCATCTTGCCAGCCCTTCCCAGTAACTTCCACTTAACCTAAGATCACAAAAGTATTTTATTCTCTATTTTCTTTTAGAATTTTATACACTTAGGCCTAGAATCCATTTAAGTTAAAATTTCAGAATTATTTATAGAGTGAAACTTGCTTTGCTTGCTCTATTTTATTGATATATGATCATAAAATTGTTCAGCAGTATTTATTAAAGAAAATATACTTATCCCGTCTCGACTAAAGTGTTTTGCACCTTTATTGAAAATCCATTGACATCATACATCTTGAGGCCCTTGCATATTTGCCTACTTTCTAAAATTCAGATAGTGTCTGCCCTTTTATTTGGGCATTTCACGTGAACATAATTCCATGTGAATTTTAGAATCGGCTTGCCAATGTCCTCAAGAAAACATTGCACGATTTAACTATAAATCAATTTAGAAATGTTTGATGTTACCAATATGGTATTCTAATCCATGATACAGTATATCTCCCTATTTATTTATCTCAGCGATTCTTTATGATTTTCAATGTGTAGGTTTTTGTCAGGTTTATCCATGTTCCATATTTTTATGCCACTATGTCTGGCACTTCTTTATTTTTAATTTCAGTTTATTCTTTGTCAGCATGTAAAGTAACATTCTTTTGTGTGTTGATCTTCCATCATGAGCGCTATGCTGAATTGTAACCACTTTTTTGTAGGTTTCATCCAATTCGCTATCATCAGTGGTTTTCAGTAGGAGTAAATTTCACACTCATGGGAGAACAGGTGGCATTGTCTGCAGACATTTTGTGTTGTCACATCATGGAAGGGCAAAATGCCATTGAACACCCACCACACAGGTGACCACTAAACCGCAGACTCGCTGGGAGGAAGATGTCTGGCAGAGGTGGGAAAGGCTGGTCTACACACTCATGTCTTCATAAAATGGTGGTTTTATGCCCTGCTTTTCAAGCTGTTTATTGTTGTTTATTTTTTTTGTTAATTTAATTTTTATTGATGCTTTGTGCATTTCATACATTATTTTCCAATTCAGTTCAGGCTTATTTCCCTTTCCCCTACCCCCCCACCCCCACCCCATCCAGATCCTGCATTCTGCCATAACTGTCCTGCATCTTTCTCTCAGTTTTTTTTTCATTTTTTGCTTAAGTGATAATCCATGAGTACAAGCGGTTGCTTCATGCAAAACCATCTCAGCTGTTGTGTCCAAACCCTTCAGGCCCCACCTTTCAGTGGGGGGTGGCAGGTTGTTTGTCAATCAAAGTTGATCAAATGAGTGTCCAGACTACTTTGCTGTAGTTCACCATTCACCCCAATCGCAGCCCTTACATTTACCACGCCCCCTCTTCGCAGATTGTTCCCTAGGCTTAGAAAAGGGGCACAGGTGGATGAGAGGTTAACACTCGTCCAGTCTCTCTGGAACTTTGTACTTGGCTTGGTCACTTCTGGCTGTTTCCTTTCATGGGCTGACAGTTTGTCCAGGAATAACCTTCGATCCTACTAATGAAGCACAAGCAATTAGATATATAGGTATTTAGTGGCACTATAGTTATGGTAGGTTACTTTGCATAGACAGATGTTTGGATGATATGTTAATCATGAGTTACATTTTTCCCCCCTGTTAAATTGACAGGGTCTTACTGTGTGGCTTAAACATCTCCTACACTGTAGAGGATGTAAGCTTGGCATCAGCCATGGGTGATTCCTCCAAGGGAGAGGGCCTTAATAGCCAATAGTATTTGGGATATACAGGCACATGGCTTGCCTCTGCTGCACCAGTATTTCCAGGCAGTGAGGTGTACTGTGCTGACGGTGGAGTCTTGCTTGACTCCGGGATGAGCCCCGTATTTGCTTTATTGGTTAGTGCCTTTGGTAACACTCTCTGGCATTCCAGAGGCCCTCTGTACATTCGATGCTGGGTCTCAATATATCCTTCCTATGTTAACATCAGGTCTTCGCAGCGGGCTGCAGTCTTATGCCTCTTCCTCCTGCAGGTATCCCAACTTAGAGGAAGGAGCCCTTACCTTTTGTGGGGCTTGGATCCCCTGGCCAACATTCCACCCGGTAAACAATCCATTGCTGATGTCAGGGCTCCTGCATTAATATATGATTGCCTGAGTGCATAGCCCTAGACTTTAGTATTATATTTGGTTCTGAACAGAGAATAGTCCTTTTCACAGTTCCTATGTCTATTAGCCAATTAAAGAAGGCAGTTTAGTTTTACCGGTTTATAAGAGATTACTCTATAATAGTTGTCTCAATTTGCAGTTGGAGAACGACCTCATCATCTATATTTTCCTTGTTCTATGGGGGGGAAGGCAGAGAAAGTCTCTCATATCAAACCTTTGTGGCACCTAGAAGGTAAGTTTCATTCGGACTCATTATAAATAGTTGTTACTGTAGGTCCACAGAGGGGTTCGATGTTATGGCAATCTGGGCTTTGTGTACAGCACACCCTTGTAGCATTCTCTTTAAGATGATTTAACGTAAAAAATTAAGTTTGGCTTCCCGTTAATCATATATAGTCACCCAAAACAACATGGGTGAATTGATGAAATCTGTGCCTTGACTCCACCCTATAGTATGTATAATACAACTGTCTTCTGGAGACTCATACGCTAAAAAAAAAAAGGGGTGGGGGGATACAGAAAGACATGAAACCTTTTCGTCAAACCCTTGCAATTCAAATCTTAAAACTAACTACGGGAAAAGATTTGTTTGTTCCAACAGGACAAAACGTCACCAACTTAACGGCTGAGAAAGAAAAGATACAGCTTTGCATTGAGTAGGATGTACCAAAAAGTGGCAACGGAAAGGCTGACCCATGTTGTTTATTTTAGAGTTGGTTTGAGTTGGTCTTTTATATTTTTATTCTTTTTGCCTATTTACTCTAGTGAGAATCTCTATTATTGAACAGAAGAGGTGAGAACGTGTATTTCTGAACAAGTATTTCTTCGAGTGTAATGGGGAAGCCTTCAGTCTTCACCGCTAAGTAGGGTGCTGGCTGTCGAGTTTTGGCAGAGGCCTTTTATCAGGTTGAAAATATCCCCCTATACATCTAGTTTGTAGAGTATTCCCAGGAATGGATGTTACACTTTGTCTCATGATTTTCTGTCTTTGTTGACAGGATCATCTACCTTCTCCTCTGAACTTTGGTTATACACCGATTGATATTTAAAGACTAAACTGTTTTTGCTTTCTTAGGATAAACTCCTCTTATTCAAGATACATTTTAATTTGTTGTTCAACTGGACAGGACAAAAGGTTTTTGTTGACATATACATGTATATACATAAGGAACATCACTCTATAGTTTACTCCCACCACTCAAACTTCTCTCTCTTTCTCTCTCTCCCTCTCTCTTTTTCTGTTGGTCTCTCTCTTGAAACAGAATCTTACTATGTAGGCTGACCTTGAACCTCTAGTTCTCCTGCCCCAGCCTTAAGTGCTGGATTACAAGTATATACTACCATGCCCAGCTCTACTCTCTTATCAAGAGAGAAGGATTGTTCTTAATGAAGAGGTTTCATGCTATAATACCCCCAAACTACTTCAGTATCATCCTTTAAATCCTAATCTGTTTATGTTTATTCCATTGAAGCTACTTTTGATATATTCCTAGACTCAATACACTATTTAGAAGTACATTTCTAAAAAAAATACATTTCTTAATTTCTGCGTATTTGGAGACTTTTATAATATATTTAAGGTAGTGATTTCAGATTTGATTCATTGTAATCAGAGATCATGGTTCTAGGACCTGAATTAATTCACTTAGCCTTCTTCTGTGGCCCAGAAAAGATTCAGACTGGCAGTCTTCAATCAGAAGCAGCCCCATCTCAGAGAAAACACAATGATGTCTGGTGGGCACTTGAAGGAGTGTTACTGGTGGAGTTGTTCTAACCAGGCCAAGGTGGTTAATCTCGATGTTCAAGCCCACTATATCCTCTCTGATTTTCTGGTTGGAATCTATGGCTTCCTAATTTTCTTTATATTCAGAAAATCAATTTGTTAATTGTATTGCCAAATATTTTTCCAGCTCCCTTCTGCCCTTTCTTTGGGATTACCAACCTCTTAGAGCTGTCCCTTAACTCTGTCCATTCCTAAGCCTTTCCCACATCTCCTGGTGTCTCAGTGTTGAGCCAACCTTCCTTCTGTCAGGTCTATTCATTACTAACCCCATTCATTTTCCATATCAGAGAGTCTTTGACTGGTTTTAAAGCTGAGACATTATTTCCTAACATGACCATGGAGTTGTAATTTGAACACAAGATAAAGGCAAGAATGTATTCTCAATGCATGCCCACTTGGTAAGGGATTGGTGGGTTGGGAGAACGAATGAAATCAAGATGAGGCCCAGATTCCATCTCCCCAAGTAATGGCAGAGGGAGAGCCAGTGCTAGGATGAGGTCAGTGTCTCAGAACTGGGAAAGCCTAGGCTGGTAAGGCGAGACACCAATGGAGGCTCTTCTTTGACTCAGACACCCTGCCTCGGTTCCTTTGCAGACCTCAGTTGTAAAAGAGCTTGGGGAAAGCGAAGTCAATAATGGACAGGTGAACGTTCAAGCCAGTATGAAAATCTCGGTTCCTGGGTATGTGGTAAGTTCATAGCCATAGGACTGTGAGCCTTTCAGGAGAGAGCCAAAGCAGGATGCCGAGCATGAAAACTTCTGTGGAAGAACTTTCTTAGAAGAGCTTCATTCACAGATTCAAGCAATAAAGCTCAGACCAGTTCCCAGGCCACACTCCTTTCCAGAAGTGTGCATGAGAGGGCAGGCCTAGGGATCGGCGTGAAGCATTCACCATGGGTGATGCATCCTGAACCCCTAGAATGAGAGCAACTAGAGGGGCGGGAGCATTTCGTAGGTGGTCGTTAGGCTTCTCAGGGTCAGTTCATAGCTGGGTCACCCTGGTCCTTCAAATCTCAGATTAAATTATTTTCCTCTCAGAGTCGTTTCATACCACCTAAGCCTGTCCTTGTGTGCCTAACCTGACAGTGACAAATACAGACACCAAAGCCAATTGTCCCAATGTGAATTGATTCACTCAGAAGGTTGCTCTGTGGATTCAGGCAGTGATTTTGTTTGTCTGCATTTCTTGTCAATTACATGGCTGGAACCATGGCTTTCTCTAAGGTTGTGAAGATTAAATACTCTAATATCAGTTTGAGCCAATGGAATTGTCATTTGTAGAGTCAAACATGGTCTGTTTCCAACAATTTCATAAGGATCAACCTGAAATATAAACACTGCCTTAAAAGCCTAGACGGAGGGGCAGCATACTCACTCTGCCTATCCATCTGTCCATGTATATGTTCCTGTTAGAATGCTCGGCCCTGCACAGGCTTGGCATCTTGATGGCCATTCTCTCCAGTGCTCCTGGCATCTAGGCCAATACTTCTATAAGAAAATGAGTAAGACAGTCCCCAGCCCTGTAATGAAGGCAGTGCACAGGGTTCTCACACACTTGTGTCCTGCAGCCTCGTTGCCCACTGATGTGTCTCTGTGGAGAAGTAAGGCAAAATAGGGCTGAAGGTTCTAGATTAAACCCCTGTACCTTTTGCTCTGGCTCAGAGCCCTTGCCAGCATTTGAAATAGCTGATTGGTGTTTAGCCTGTGACCTTTGGCACAGTCATGGGCAACTGGGTTGAAGACAGAAATCTCAGCTTTCCCAAAGGAAACAGAATTGCAAAATAAAGAAAATAAACATCCCCTCATCTGTGTTTGTTTGGTGGTGTGGGTTTGTCTTTCTTTCCATAATGACAGGGCTGAGCTAGGCTTTGGAGCCACATTTCTCTCTATGGGGATTGCCTGGGAGCCAGCCTGGGGTATGGGGAGGACACAGGGATAGGAGGGCCTCTAGTCAAAGGCATGGCTCAGGATACAGGGCCTTGTTTTGCCAATTTAATAATGATCTTACTTCAGAGTGCTGGGCAGATAGTCCAGTTGGCAAAGTGCTGCCCACATGAGAAAAAGGACCTGAGCTCAATCCTAGCACTCAGGTAAAAAGCTGGATGTGGTGATATGCAGTTATAATCCCTGCACTGAGGATTTAGACAGGTAGGTTATTTGGATTATTTGTGAGCCAGCCAGTCTAGCCTAATTGGTGAGCTTCACTTCCCAGTGAGAGCCTACCTCAAAAATAAAGATGAACAGCTCTTATAAAACAATACCTAGCTTGTCCATTTGGCATGGATAAGTATTATTACACACATGAGCATAAATACACACACCTACACACATACACAGAGAGAGAGAGAGAGAGAGAGAGAGAGAGAGAGAGAGAGAGAGAGAGTCTTAATTTAGGCTTCTCTGTGGTAGTAAGCTTCTTTCCTTGATGATGATGTCCTTAAATCCTGACAAGGGCTGGTCTCAGGACAGCCACTAGAGCATTGAACTCTTGGGTATAGGGGTGCCTTCCTAGTTTTGAAGATTAAAGTTTAAAGCACAAGAAACCATTCTTACTTGTCTATCATAGAATCTTCTAGAGACAAAGTATGGCTGGGCCAGTTCCTTTATTCAGGCTTTGTGGTGTCATTACCTTAGCATCTGTGCTGAGTCCCAGTGGCATCATGACCAGGAATCCCAGCCAATTCCAAGGCCCACAAAGGCAGTTATGGGAGACAGGATGGTGCCTGTCGACCTTAAAGTGGCTCTTTGGAGAGTTTGCTCTGGTCTCCTATGGGGCAAGTATGTCTTAGTGTGGCCCCTGTATGCTTTCTCTTTTCTCATTGCATTGTTTTTCCCTGACCCTTTCTTTCTTTTTTGGATCTTTATACCTCCCCTCTTATGTATTGCATAGGTATCTGGGTCCCACAGCCCAGCAGAAGCCCATGTTTAACTCCCTGTGGCTCATTCCTGCTCTGCACTGGGCCTTTCCACACAGCTGTTTGCTCCTTTCCAGACAATTCATACCCTTCCTGGAGTCTCAGTTCTTTCTTCCTGTGCTTGAAAATGTTTTCTTTACCTTATATGCTTGTCAAACTACAACATACCTTGTAAGCCAGGGCCTTAAACATATGCTCCTTATCTCTTCCAATTTAAGTGCTTCAGTACTATAAAGAATATTCTTATACTGCTTCCTCTGGGCTGCACACTCCTCCATAGTACGGACCATGTTTGTTTTCTATTTGTCTTTTGTTGTAAGATTGATGTCTACCCCATGTCATTAATGAAAACAGATGCAAAATTTCTAAACAAAATACTTGTAAATTGCATACAGACCCACATCAAGAAGATCATCCATCATGACCAAGTTGGATTCATACCAGAAATGCAGGGATGATTCAACATATGAAAATCAATAAATATCATAAAACATATAAAAGGACTGAAAGACAAAAAACCACACCATTATCTCAATTGATGCTGAAAAAGCCTTTGACAAAATCCAGCATCCCTTCATTCTTAAAGTCCTACAGGGAATTGGATTGGAGGGATCATTTCTCAATGTAATCAAAGCCATATACAGGAAACCCACAGCCAATATCATCCTAAATGGGGAAATGACAGAAACATTCCCTTTAAAGGTAGGAACTCGGCAAGGCTGCCCCCGTCACCACTCCTCTTCAATATAGTGCTTGAAACCCTTGCTAGGGCAATAAGGCAAGAAAAGGAAATTAAAGGAGTTCTAATTGGAAAAGAGGAAGTCAAGCTATCCCTATTTGCTGATGATATGATTGTTTACTTAAGGGATGCTAAAAACTCCATGTGAAAACTCCTAGAAATGATTAAGAGCTTCAGTGAAGTGGCAGGATACAAAATTAACTTAGAAAAATCAGTAGCTTTTTTTTTTTTGCTATTTAGTAGCCTTTCTTTACACCAACAAAAGCAAATGAAGAAGAAATTCAAGGAGACCTTCTCACTCACAATACTTCTCACTCAAAAACAATAAAATACCTAGGAACAAACCTAACAAAAGACACCAAAGATCTCTACGACAAAATTTTTAAACCCCTGAAGAAGGAAATTGAAGAAAACATCACAAGATGGAAAAACCTTCCATGCTCATGGATTCCGAAAATTAATATAGTAAAAATATCCACTCTACCCAAACTCTTGTACAGATTTAATGCAGTCCCAATTAAAATCCCCAAGAGTTTCTTCACAAGATTGGCAAAAAAAGTCCTTAATTTTATTTGGAAAACCAAAGATTCCACATAGCCAAAGCAACCCTGAGTGAAAAGTCCAATACAGGGGGTATCTCTATACCAGACTTCAAAATATACTACAGGGCTATAGTCATAAAAACAGCTTGGTGCTAGCACAAAAACAGACCTGTTGACCAATGGAACAAAACCAAAGATCCAAACTTGAGCACATACAATTTCAGCCATCTCATATTTGACAAGGGGGCCAAGAAGACACAATGGAGAAAAGACAGCATCTTCAGCAAGTGGTGTTGGCAAAACTGGATCACCACTTGAAGAAGAATGAAATTAAACCCCTACCTCTTGCCCTCTACAAAAGTCCACCTCCAGATGGATTAAAGACCTCCAGTGTGAAACCCCAAACTCTGAAGGCAATAGAAGAAAAAGTTGCAACAGACTACAAGACATAGGCATAGGAAAAGACTTCCTAAATCAGACAGCAGCTGCCCAAGACTTAAAGTCGACAATTGACAAATGGGACCTCATTAAACTCAAAAGCTTCTGTACATAAAAAGAAACAATCAAGGAGTAAAGAGAAAAGCCACAGAGTGGGAGGAATCCTTCACCTCAGATACATCTGACAAAGCATTGATTTCCAGAATATATAAACTACTCAAAAAACAAAGAAGAAAGAAAACAAATTAATCACTCAAAAGATGGAGCAAAGAGCTGAACAGAGACTTCACAAGTGAGGAATTAGAGATGGCTGAGAAACATCTTAAAAAGTGTTCAGCATCACTAATAATTAAGGAAATGCAAATTTAAACCACTTTAAGATATCATTTCACTCCAATAAGACTGTCTAGGTTCAAGAAAACAAATGATACCAAGTGCTGGAGAGGTTTTGGGGAAAGGGGAACATTTATCCACTGCTGGTGGGAATGTAAACTTGTCCAGCCACTATAGAAAGCAGTGTGAAGAACCCTTGAAAGACTCAAAATGAGCTTACCACCTGACCCAGTCATACCACTCCTGGGTACATACCCATAAGACTCTTCTTACCGCAGAGATACATGCACAGCTATGTTTATTGCGGCTCTGTTCACAGTAGCAAAAAGATGGAACCAACCCAAATGCCCCTCAGTTGATGAATAGATAGAGAAAACGCGGTACATCTACACAATGGAGTTCTATGTAGCAGTAAAAAAAGACATCATGAACTTTGCAGGTAAATGGATGGAACTAGAAGATATTATGTTAAGTGAAGTAACACAGTCCCAGAAAAACAAACGACAAATGGTATCCCTCATCTGTGGATGCTAGTGCCAATAACCTTGTAAATATTTCTTGTTGGGAGTGATGCATATTGGAAAGAACAACAACACTAACAACAGAAAAGACTGCATCAAAGAACTGACTGAAAAGGTGAATCTGGTGGGGTGGGGGGTTTGGGAGGGGGACACAGGTCTAGATTCGATTTGTAACATAATCTGTACAATATATATATATATATATACATATATATACATATATATGTATATATATAAATTTTAAAAAATGAAAAAAGAAAAATTGAATACCTCAAAAAAGATTGATGTCTACTTATTAGTAGGCACTCACTAAGTACTAAGAATCTATAGTAAATGGATGACTGGCTGGCTGGCTGGCTGGATGGATGGCTGGATGGCTGGATAGATGGATGGATGGATGGATGGATGGATGGATGGATGGATGGATGGATGAATGGATGAATGAGTGGATGGATAGACAGATAGATGGATAGATCGGTGGATGGATGGATAAATGGATGGATGGATGGATGGATAGATGGATGACAGGATAATGGATAGATGGATAATGGATGATGGACGGGTAGATAAGTAAATAAATGAGTAGGTGGGTAGATGGATGAAAGGATAATGGAAAGATGGATGATTCATGAGTGGATGGATAGATGGATAGATGGATGATGGATGAATAAATGATGAACAGATGGATGGATGCATAGGATCAAATGAAATGTTATATATTTTCTTCAAAAGCTTCATGGTTCTAGGATACTGTTTTTGTCTTTTTAAGACAGGGTCACCCTGTAGCCTCAGCTATCTTGGAATTCACCATGTAGACCAGGCTAGCCTTTAACTCACAGTGATCCATCTGCCTCTGCCTCCTAAGTGCTGGGATTAAAGGTGTGTGCTACCACACCCAGACAATTCTTTTTTTTTTTTTTCTTTTTTTTTCACATAAACCAGCCAATTTTTTTTTTGTCTTTTCGAGACAGGGTCTCTCTGTAGCCCCAGCTGTCCTGGAACTCACTCTGTAGACCAGGCTGGCCTTGAACTCACAAAGATCCACCTGCCTCTGCCTCCCGAGTGCTAGGATTAAAGGCGTGCGCCACCACGCCCGGCTGAAACCAGCCAATTCTTAACAATGCTCTTCTCTCCCCTTATGTATACTTTTAAAGAAATATTTCATGGATGTTCTTGGGTTGTTGTCTTACTTTACTAGACCCAGTATCAGCTTTATGGCATAATATAGATCAGAAGAGGATACAGCAGGTGTCCCTCCGATGCTTCCATTTCTGACAGTCTTCTGCCAGAGCTCTTCTGCACTGCCAGACCTCCAACCACAACCCATCAGTCTTGGGAAGCTTCTATTTAATATGAATTGCCTACTCCTGACAGGTGCCAAGTATGGGTAGCTCTGCCTTTCAGAGAGATGAAAAGATGTCCACAGGGGTAAGGAAGCTATTGCTGGTCTTCAAAAGGAACAAATAGCCTTCTGCTCTGAACTGAAGCAGACCTACATGGCTCTAACCTCCACAGCAGAACTCCCGTTAGTTCTTACTTGCCTTTAAGTCAGTGTTGACCTTGGAAGGCCTCAGAGTTCCACCTTCTCTGTTTTGTGCTTTCTCTTACATTACAGCAGTACACAACACTGGCTGCACTGCTACCTTCGTTCAGTGGGAAGACTGACAGCTCCTCCCCTGTTGTTCCAACATGTAGCCCATCCACATGCTCACTCTTCATCCCAGATTGCCTGGGACAGCCTCCCAATACACATGTTGTCACAGTGTAATTATTAACAGTCTCCCTTTCATTCTCATAGTGTCCCAGCATGGATGATAAATTATATGGTCACCCACCCATCTCTTAGTTTCCTAGTTCTGTCTCTGAGCTGACAGCTCACTCTCTTGTCACACCTACCTAGTAATGTGCTGAGATAGGACAATTCCCACCCTGACCTACTTCTGTCTGTTCCACAGTTTTCAGATTGTTGGGCAGAGAGTCAGTGAATGTGTTAGACTGAATTCTCAGCCTCCTCCTGTCTGTGCTCCACAGGTGATCAACACACACACACACACACACACACCACACACACACGGGGGGGGGGACAAAGAGACAGAGAGAGGAAACAGTAACATCTTGTTTTTAATGTTTGTATTAAAGAGTCTTCCCTGTGGTAGAGAGGGAGGGAGGGAATAGTCTGGTAGCCTTATAATGATAGGTGTCAAACAGTGACATAGAAAAAAGTATAAAAGACCAAAAAGATGGGGCCAGACAGTGATAAAACCTTTTTTCTCCAATGGAATGCAATCTTTTTTTCTTTCAAGCCCCACACCATCAAGGAAGGGAAGTTTTTTTGCACAGACATTGACACAAACAATGTATGCACAGTGTTCCCAGCAGAGGCTCATTACCCAGATGGCCACCAAAGTGTTCGCTCCTAAGTCAGACCTGTGAGCCTCTCACCTCATACCAAAGGAGAACATTTGCCTGTGAACCACATTTCATCAGCTCGGCTTTCTATTCTGCCTCTTCTGAAACCCACAGAAGCCTAGAGATATTTGATCTCCCACACACTTTATATGCTGGAAATATCTCTTATTTAAAACTGCTTCATTATGCCTCCAGACAGGCCCCAATGGCACCCCAGTGTTACAAACCTGTCTAAAGTTGCAGTGGGTATCTGTTCCTACTCTCTAAACATTGCTGAAAATCTGACTCTTTACGAATAAATCCTGACTTTCATGCGAGGGTCAAGAAGAGACATTTACATCCAACCAACATTTCTCTCTAAGTGTTCAAATCAGTACAGGTAGAATTGCTCCCACGTCTACCTGCCAAGGAAGGAACCTACACCCAGCTCCTGGCTCTTCTGACAGCCAGGTCTTCTCCTCAGGGTGCATCATCAGGTGGCAGTGTACTGAGGGCGTCAGTGCTCAGCCATTAGGTACCCAATCTGGTTCCCAAGTCAGGCGGATCTCAAAGGTTGAGTAGCTCAATGAGCTGTCACTCCAGCACATTACTCAAAATATTGGCATCCCTGCATGTGCCTGATATGAAAACCTTAGGTAGCAAAGACATTCCTCCACACAGGAACACATACAAATGATCTAGGCCCAACTATGAAACTTGAAGTAGAATAAAGGGAAGAGATTGTTACTGATACTATGGTCAGCACATCAGGGGGAAAAAATGTCATCAGATGGCAGTGACTGAGTTATGGGAAATCTGTTAGTGCCGAACAGCAGTGCACCCTGGGTCCATGACTGAGTGCAGGCACAACACTCTATCACTGGTCTCACAGCTGCTCACCTTTATGCTGGTTGGACTTGTAGCATATTACTACCTGACACCAAACCAGCAACAGAAAGGCTCTGTGATTCCACAAGAAGAGAACTAGCCCTGACAGTATGTTCTGACCATGGGGAGGCTGTGGGTGACTCCCTAGGTCTGGTTCCCCATCCTTCCAGTGAAGTTTTGATGTAATCTCTTTCATACTGAAAACTTATAATTCGACCATAGCTGTATCTGGAATTTCCCTTTGTAAAATAAGTAATAGATGAATTTTTTGAGACAGGGTCTCCTGATAGCCCCAGCTGGCCTAGAACTCACTCTGTAGACCAGGCTGGCCTTGAACTCCCAGAGATCTACCTGCCTCTGCCTCCTGAGTGCTAGGATTAAAGAAGTGTGCCATCAAACCTGAGGGTCGACTACCCCACCATGTTGGCCTACTCATTAAGCCTTCCAACAGAAGGCATAACACAAGGCTCAGCCATAGCCATTTTTCCTCCCACTGAAGGTACAAACAGGACTACATTCTCCTGAATTCTAGCCAGTAGACTGAATGCAAAGAACTCATTCACTTTTGGAGTCAGAGAACTTCACTCCAGTTGGATCCTTCTCATATCCCTCTCCTAGACTGCTGAGCAGACCTATACTCTGGATGGGGCAGCCACAAAGACATGCTCCATCCACCCCGGCTGCCGGGTAGCCATGGCCACAAAGTGCTGCACCAACTTGTGCAAGACAGACCCTTTTTGTTTTAGCACATTTAGGTTGTTCATATCTGTAGCACATTTGAGCTTCAACCTACCCAGTCACCCCACCTTGACCACTTTCTGTGGTTGTTGTCATTCATTTCCTTAGAGAACCCCCCCCTCAGGTAAAGTAAAAGGAGAATAAGAAGGCAAGTTGTATCTTTTGTATATCTTTTGGTTATGTTGAGTTGAGCAGCAATTGTAGAGTGAAATTGAAGCTACCATCTCAATGTGAGTTCATGATTCCAATAACAACTGGAAACTCGTTTTTCAAACTTGGCTCACCAGAAGAAAAAAATATTGGAGAAAGAGGCAAGCAATCATATTTTTTACATTATTGTAGCATGCTCATCTTGGGTCCCGATCACCCAGTGTCATGTACATTTTGACCTCTTTCTCAGTGGAGACCTGAGTGGCCCTAATTCATCCGTCTTTTGCTTCCTTGCACTTCTATTATGATGTGGAATTCTAATGCCAGGGCCCCCATCAGCACCTCTGCTCAGTGGCTTGAAGTGGGTTGAATTGTAGCCGGCAGCAGGGGGTGATAAATGTAGCGTGAGGCGCCTTTCCCCCAGAAAACTGCAAATTGCCTGAGCAGTACAACCTACAAAAGGTTCCTGTGGAGTGAATTTATCTTGCATTGTCGAATGGAGAGGGAAAGAGGAGAGACCAGGCATTCTATTTTTGCAAAGTCACATTCGATCTTGTTCAACATGCAGTCCACACGTTTTTTTAAAGGGGGGGGGGTCTAGTGAAAAAGAAGACTAGACCAAGAATGTAGAACAGATAAAGGGATTTATTTCTAACACAGTTGGAGTTGACAATCATAGGAACATTTCAATTTCAAGTCACTTGTTCCTAAATAATAATAATAATAATAATAATAATAATAATGTGTTCTTTTGAATGCGTGCATGCATATTGTATCACCTAGGAACTCAGAATGAAGAGACCATGCCTCAGACATGACTTACCATCAAGGGACATTGCTTCTTCACTCAGAAGGAAAAGTTGTGCTCCTATCCACTGGCCCAGGTTCTCCAGGAGCCTTGCTTCTAAATTAGTTTGTCCACATGGTTTATTATAGACAAAATTGCATCACTATGTGATGGGGCTGTAAAAGCTGCTGCCAATTTTTAATCTTCTCAAGGGTTGAAAACTAAAAAGAACAATGATATGACTACCTTCAGTGTGTCAGGCTTTATAATGGGGTCTGTGGGACACATATTTCAGAGACATCATTCTTCCTGCTCCTGAAATAATTGATAATAGCAGCTTCCTTCAAGAAGGGGAGGAAGACTATGGGGTTCCCAAATGTTACTCCATCCACAGGTCAGAAGGCATTCCATGGTACAACTCTCTGTGTTCTATGTTTTCAGGTAAGTCTTGGGAGTTTCTTCAATTTTCCCTACTATCTGCAAAACATTCTCTGATCTGAAAGAAAGGCCCCAACCATCTTCTGTGTTTCTGAAGACAACCTCTTCCATGACAGCTTCTCTGCAACTTCAGCACACAGAGCTCTCCATTCCTCCAAACCACTCTCTTTATTTTCATGGCAGACATGTTATGCCTTTGGCATTTCTCACACACTTTACGCCTAGACACTCAGCTATGGCAGCAGTTGTGACAGTAGTGGTTGGTAGCCTGGGTCCAGGAATCCTATAAAGCTGGGCTCAACTGCAACCCATCTGATTACTAGGTTTGGGAGTTGGTAGCTTTCTCCATATTTCTGTTTCTTCATTGTGATGTGGAAATAATGATGAAGCATGAGACCTCCTCCGTGTGTTGTTGAGAAGATGAGGTGAGATGATAAAAGGGTCTAAGTCAGTATTCAAATGTGTAACACTTGGTGAGTGTGCAGGTCCCTCTTGGTTATAATTTGTGCCCACCCTTGCTGTTCATTTCTGCACCCCACAGACCTTTCAACCAGAGCTCTCTGGGGTGCATCAGTGACTCCTCTCCAGGTTTTTTTATGCAAAAGAAAAACAGATATTTTCTGTTATTATACTTTAGTATTTGGTTAGAGCAATATCTCTGGAAAAACAGGAGCCTCTATTTTATTTATTGTGCCTGGAGATCTTTTAAGATAGCAGTCAAGCACCTGACCAGAGAAGGAATGTCCAGGCATTCCTCATCAGATTAGGACTCCTTGGTTAAGTTGTTGCCCTGGTGGATCGGAAAAGTCACATAGAGTACAAAGTCCACTCCCATAGTTATCGGCCAGAGTTAAGAGCTGCTATGGCTAGCAAGTTCCCACAGGTTCAGGGGAAAGCTGGAGACAGTTCTGACCAGACCTGCATCCTCTCCCTCTCGCACTGAGCTTTTCACAGTTCACATCAGGAGGAGAGGAGAAATTGCACCTTCACAGTGTTTAATACCTGTATCTGTTTGCATAAATGTGTCCTTGATCAGTAGATACAGATACCTTTTCCTAGCTACTTAGAAGAAAAACTCTTCATGAGCTTAGAAAACAAGAAGATTTCAGACAGTTCTATCTTTTGGCCTGTGATCAGAAGCTGCTCCCTAAAAACTGCTGAAGGCTGGCTCATAGTGCTTTGCCACCCATACTGGTGAGGACAGGCCTCTGTGTCCACCTCCTGCACCTGGAAGCATGTCTGCTCTGAATGGAAGTTGCTCTTTGCGAGTGGGGTTCACCACTCTCAAACACAGCAGATCTCTCTGCCTTTTCAAACCACAGCCCCTGACTCCCAGCCCAGCCAACACCATCCCACCATCTGTGTCACCATCATCTAGCCTCTGGTCTCTAGAGAACTTACCTCTTTTACCAAGTGGTAGTTTTTAATTAAAGTTTCCCAAAGCAGTAAACATTGACTATAAACATTGTGAGGAATGGTAAAGAATGGTAAGGACAATAAGAATGACCCCCTGGATGTCAAAAACCACAGAGAGTATAGCTCAGTGGCAACTTTTAAAAAGAATATATTTCAACTGCTTCATAATAAACAAAGTTAAAAAATAAAATATAACATCCAATTGGGTTAAAAATTGAGACTATTTAATTATTTTAATGGTGTTTGAATTCACTGGTTTCCAACTCCATAAAATACTTTACTAATTTAAATTGCTCTGGTTTTCAGTCGTGAATCATGCTTTCTCTACCCATTTGAAAGTCCCGTTTGTCAGTTTGTAGGTGGGTTGGCCCATTTATTATGTTACTGTCCTGTTTAAGGTGGAGCATGCCTTTAATCTTAGCACTCGGGAGGCAGAGGCAGGCGGATCTTTGTGAGTTCAAGGCCAGCCTGGTCTACATAGTGAGTTCCAGGACAGCTGGAGCTACAGGGAGACCACGTCTCAAAAACAAAACAAAAAAAAAAAAAATGTGTTTCTCACACACATGTCTTGCATACTATTCTGGTGGTTGGGATGGAATTAAAGAGGTCAGGTCCCAGAAATCTACCCTTTATAGTTTGGGACTAATAGATGATGAGGGTTATAGACTTGTCTCCAAAGCACAGAGTCAGGGAAACCGAGGCACACTAGACCAGAAGCAAATCCATGGTCTTATCAACAGTGAGGCCGTCCTTAGGAAGCAGGAGCAGGTGGAAGTGTGCAATAAAGAAGGGCAGGGTGCCGCTAGACACCCAGGTATTCACTGTGCTCTGACTGCTGTGTTCACAGATGGTGAAGTAGGTATGTGCGGTGCAATATACTCAATAGGCAGATGTTCCTGGATGCTAAATACTGGTCAGCAACAATGAATATATGTATTTCAAATTCCAAATTTTGGTAAGGAAGAATAAGAAACAATAAAATATAGCCCAAATCATTCTATCTTTCTAGGACACACCAGCAGAACTTTCTTATGTTATTCCTGTGAATGAGCAAATAAACTAAGCAATGGAAACTAAGACATTACACAGGCAATTATTTTTTTTTTACCTCCAAGAAGTTTCTATATTCTTTTTTTTTTAAGTTTCTATATTCTAAATCCTGGAATGCTAAATATGTTGACTCATATGACCTTAATTACAGATGTAATCAAGATTACTAACAATTTGACCTTAAAGTAGGGGAGATTGACCTGTATTTTTAGAGTGAATCAGTGATACTTGGAAGCAGAGAGGAGGCTGGAGAGCCTCTGATCAGTCATTCTAAGCACATGATGCAGCCAGCATGCCACTGCTGGCTTTGAAGGTGGACTGGTAGCTTCAAACCAAGGAATGCATATTGTCCCCCAAAACCTCCAGTAAGTGCCATGGCCAGTCCTACACCTTGGCTTCAATCTTCACAGGGGAACCCTCTCCAGAGAATACAGTCAATCCTGCTGGACTTCTGGACTGCCAAAACAGTGAGATGGGAGATTTAAGTTGTTAAAACAGTTTTGTTTGTGATGGTTGTTGCAGTGACCATGGAAAACCAACACGATCACTAAGCATACATGTGCAAGACAAGGAAGGAGGGTTATGAAAGTGAGAAAACAGCTGTGGAAAGTAACAGAGTATAATAAGATGGGCTTCTCACGGGGCCTGGAGTTAACAGCAAGCACATCAAGACCTGAAGATGCTGACTAATCCAGCTCTGAACATGAAGTTTAAGAAATGCACTGAAAACAGAATGTGTTAATTATTTGTCTAGAAAGTTCTGTGGCACTCTGGTATAAGTGAAGTACAATTTTCATTGAAGGATGAAGATGGACTAGTTTCTTGACAGAGTTGGCATTCTGTGGAGTAAGACTAGAGACTTTGCTTCTTACAGAAACTGTCTTCCCTATAGTAGTGGCAGCACCCAACGGGGTGGCTTGAGCTAGAAGCCCAGCTAGGCTCTCCAGGATGACTGTCATTGCCTCTCCCTAGCTTCAACTTCTTCCCCGAAGTATTTCGAAGCCCAGCCTTCATTGCATGTGGGTTTCAGTCTACTTTCTAGCATTATCTCTAGCCACCAGCAACTTCATAAGACCCTCAGTCTCTCAAATAGACAGGGTACCTCTGCACAGATTGAAGTGGATAATTAGAGTAGACTGAGCAACTAGGAGTTGAGACTCTATATCACAGGATATTTTTTTAATTTTATTTTATTTATTTATGTGTATGAATGTACTGTTTTGCGTGCAGGTCTGTGCACCCGTGTCGTGTAATGCCGCGGAGGTCAGAAGAGGGTCTCAGAATCCCCCTAACTGGAGTTCTCCTGGAATTGGAGTTACAGACGGTTCTCAGCTGCCATATGGGTGCTGGAGATCGAACACAGGTCCTGTGCAAGGGCGGTCAGCGCTCTTAACCGCTAGGCCATCTCTCCAGCCCCATATCACAGGATTTTAAAACAATCCACCAGCTGCCTCTGACTGGATCTCAGTGGCTGTCCTTAGGGTAAGAACAAGGCCTGAGAAATCTGCCAAGCAAGGGTCATTAGGAGGCACATGTGTGTACATGACTGAACACACACAGACATATGCACTCCCACCTGTGTGGCCAGACAGAAGCCTCAGTGCAGGGTAAAATCTGCTGGAGTTTTCAGAATCTTCGCCCATGTCACTGCTGCTCACTCGGGGTGATTTTCTCCCATCACCTTCAGGAAACCCCACAATCTTGGAGCACTCAGTTGATGTACCCTATGCCAGACAATGACAGCCATCAGAGCACCCGTCTGATTGCATTGGTGACAGTAATTATCCACGAATTGGACACCAAGTCATTACCAATGAATGAGTTATTACTTGAAACAGTGTCCAATAATGAAGTTAATGGGAGATAATACGACAGCTATTAGATGGACATGGCTCTCTTCATTGTTGCAGAAAGAGGAACAGCTATCAAAGGTTGGCAACAGGCAGGAAGGATTAATCTATGTCAGCGGTGTTTATGACCCACCTGGACTCTGTTCTTATGGCTAAGCTTTGATTGAAGGGGTTGCATATCCTGTTGGAACTCAGCATCACAGTCAGCAGGGAGTCCTATGCTTCATTCTCCACCCATCAGACACTCCTATGCCAGAGGCTGTATGAGCCTAGCTATCTGTTCTACCTGAAATGAGCGTCTCTTTTGTCACCTATAAAATTCCTTGCATGATCCAAATGTTGCTTCCAGGGTTAAAAAAATATATACATAATATAAATATTCTAGAAATTTACCCTCTTCTACATAGGGCACCCCCTGCCTTGTCCAAACTCTCCCAAGCATTGCTTTTGCTGATGAGTGAATGTATTAGTGTCCTCCATTATGTCGGAGATGCCTCACACGTGGGGCCTGGGTCCCCCTCTAGCTCCCCATATCTTCAGCACCAAGGAAAATACCGTAGGTTCCCTATAACTGCCTCGATGGAGAGATGAAGGTGGGGAGATGGAAGGAAGTGAAGGAGAGAAAGCAGAGGAAACAGTTTCCAAGCAAGACTACACAGTGTGTGACTGACACAGATTCACCTAATCCACCTTAGCCTGAAATTCTCCCCGCTATACATGGGGATCATCCGCACTGCTGCTCACTGCACAGACTTTGTACAGATAAAGGAGGTAAAGTCGATATGGATAGCATTTTGGATAAAATGAAAAAAATGTATAAATACACAGGTTCTTTATCTCTGTGCTATACTAGATAGAGACCACAACCTTTTGACACCATATGAAAATATCCTCTTGTGTGATTCTTTGTGTCCCTGTGTGACTTATAGCTATTCCCTGCCAGGGCTGAGACTCATTGGAAGGCTCCAGTACTGGTGGATAGCCAGTGACATTCTGCTCCTGGAGAGATTTCTTTCACTTTAGTTTTATTGACTGTGGAAAGAGGGAGAAGGAGAGGGAGACAGAGATGGAGATGGAGAGGGAGACGGAGAGGGAGAAGGAGAGGGAGAGGGAGAGAGAGAGATCATTTTAGGAAAAAAATCTTAGTTAATGGCAACAACCCTTTTCCTAACATAAAGAAAAAAAGAAAAATAAGGCCCAATATGCCTGTAGTGGCACAGTCTGTGGTTGTGTATTTCTGACAGCAATTCCCACACCACCCCTACCCAATGCCTGTTCTCAAAATGATACACTATGCCTGGGTACTGAAGCCGTATCATCTTTCCCCAGAAGGACTGGAGTGAGGGGGGGACCTGGAGGCTGAGAACAATGGAACATTGCATGCCCCCTTCACCGTCCCCCTGTCCCACTGTAGCAGGTGCTTCTGATTGCCAGGTCATTTAAAGAATGAAAAGAGAATATCCTAAATATAGGCTGATGGCTGCTTCCTGAATGTCCACTGGGCTTGTGTATGGTCAGGGTTTGGGGGAGAAAGAAACAACTGATGGAATAGAGTAGACAGTTACAAGGGATTGACTCATGAAGTCTTGAAGGCAAGGACTCCTAGAATCTTCAGTGAACAAGCTGGAGACACAGGAGTATCTCTGTGGATTCAAATCCAAGTCCAAAGGCCAGAGAATCATTAAGGCCCAACAACATAAGTTCCAGGACAAAGCTTAGCAGGCTAGAGGCCCAAGAAAAGCTTATGCTTCTATCAAAGTCTCAAGGCCAGAAAAAATGCTGTCCAAGCTCAAGCAGGCAGTTTGAACTGAATTCCTATGTGGCCTTTGGTTACATTCAAGCCTTCAGCTGATTAGACGAGTTCCTGACTCCCATCAGGGAAGTGATTTCTTGTATTTATTCTACCAGTTCAAGTGTGAATCTGTTTGAAAAACACCCTGACAGACAGACCCAGATAACATCTGGCCAGATGTCTGAGCTTTCTGAGGACCAGTCCAATTGGAGCATAAATTAATCAGAACAGCTAAATCACTCTTCTCCGGACTCCTCAACAGCTATACAAACAGCCTCCATTGGTAGGAATCCCAGGGTCTGGAAGCACAAGGGTCTTCCAGTGAAGATGCACACAGCTCTCTACCAGCACATCAGTACAGCTGTCCTGCTTCAGTTTAATTTTCCCCTCTCTTAGAGTCATCTAAGATAGATAGGAACATCAGTTGAGGAATTATCTATGTCAGATTGGACTGTAGTTATATCTATGTGTGATTGTCTTGATTGTTCATTGATGTAGGAGAAGCCAGCTCACTCTAGATGGGACTAGTTCCTAGACAGGTAGACCTGAGCTGTTTAAAAAGCTGGCTGCATGTAAATCTGTCCACAAGCCAGAAGGCAGCATCCTCCATGGTTTTTGCTGCACTTCTTCAGCTGTGAAGTGAATTCCTCGGTTAAAGGAAATGCTGCATACAACAGAAACAGGTCTGCCTTCAGGTTCTTTCCTTGAGCTTCTGCCTTGATTTCCCCCAATGATGGACTATGACCTGGACTTGTAAGCCAAATAAACCCATTCTCCTCCAGACCCACTTTTGGTTGGATGTCTGTCAGCAACAGAAATGAAACTAGAACACCAGGTGACTCTGACTGCCTCAGCAAACTTCAGCTGTCATGATGTGACAACGCAGGATCTCACTGTGAGCCACGGAGTTTCTCGAAGGCAGGTCCCATGTCCCCTTTGTCTTCACAGTGTCCTGCTTCTTCTGATGTCTTGTATGGGATCAAGGACCTGGTGGATAGTGGGCTCTGTCTTTAAAGCTCATTTCAGCAACTCCTGCTGTGCTCTCCCTGTAGCTGACTGAACCTCCAGCTGTGCTCAGGCAACTCCTCTTACTTCTCTTCTTCTTGGCCTTCGCCCAAGCTGTGCCCTAGACTACTCTCCTCACGTTGCCATGCTTTGCTTCTTCCAGCTTTACACAGCCTCCGCTTCCGCTTCAGTGATCTTGGTGACCAAGAGATGTCCACTATTCATTACGTCTCCTGGCTAGAGTCCCACTTGCACAGGCAGCACCAAGTATTAACTTTGTCCCATGACAGTATACCACATCTGAGGGCAGGGCGGAGTACTAAGGGTCTTGCCTTCAGGCACAGGATGAGTACAAGTACAGCTTAGGTCAGACTTTTCTGTCACTTGATTGTGAGCACTACGTTACAATCCCAAAACTCTAAATTCCTTTTTACACAATTATTTTATTTTTCCAAGTTCTAAGCATAAAAATACTGATAGGGCCTTACTCCCCCCTCTGAATACCAATGGATAAAATTATCAATGAGGTAAGACCAGGGGACCGAAAGCAGCACAGCAGGAAGAAGACATACTCAAGTCCCTGGCCCCTGATGCAAAACTTCACAAAGAAAAACACTCTGGTCCCCACCCTGATCAGCTCCATCTCAGTTTTAAACAAGAACTCTTACTCAGAATACGACAGGCTTCTACAAAATCAGTTCAGTCAAGGCCAAGTTGGCCCCAGTGCCTCAACTCTCACAGAAATAAGACGGTTTCACAAAGTCTTCATGCGGAGCAGACTCAGTTGACAAGACATCCTGCTCTTGGGGGCTACGCTGTGAACCTTCGCTCATGAGCCACAGGGCTGCTGCAATGAGCCTCATTTTCTTGGAATGGTGTCAACAGCCCTAAGGTATATTTTGTTAATTTCTGAGCTATGAAAAGCCACAAAGAATACTGCCAGTTATACCGAGTGGCTTACTAGTATGTATTTAGCAGGAGCTATACACATGACCCTGTGAAGGAGCTCCTTCCTCTTGGGTGACAGGGGTGCCTATGACCTCACTTTGGCTGTGCTGCCTGCTCAGACCACTGAATAGGGGATTGGAGTCAGCCTGAGACAACCCATTTGTAATGACTAGAGCATTAATTAGAAGTAATTTGGAAAACGTCTTGGTGACTATGCAAGCGTTGAGCGCAACCAATTAAACTGATGAAGCCAGGCACTTGGGCAGCCAGGCAGCTGTTCTCAGAAGGCTCAGGTAAGAAGAAGCTGAGAGCTGCCCACCAGAGCCTGGCAGTTCTACATTAGCAGGAACTGTCCTCTCACAAAAGCCATCTCAGGCTGTGCCAGTGTTAACAGAATGGAGCATGGAACAGAATCTGAGAGAAGAGAGCCCTAATTTTTTTTGGCAAAATTATATGCACTCCACCGTTTAAGGCCATTACCAGCAATTATCTGACATTAATATACAGGCACTGATAGTGGAAGGGGTTGATGATCTCTTAGACACATCAGCACATACTTGAGTATACATTTAAGATGAAGGCAAGGCAGTCAACAAATCAGATCCAGAGCTAACCAGTGACAGAATTTTTCAGTCTAGTTGGCAATCCATTCAGTTCTAACCCAGGGAAAGCAGACACTGATAGGCAGCTCTAAGCAGCATTGTTGCTGTGCATCTGTCTTGTGGAGCTCACTGCTGAGCTCACCTCAACTCTCCAGTTATCCAAGTTCAATCTCAAATAAACTCCTATCTCTTTTCCATTCATGGCATATTATAGTATAAATAATTACTATCATATTTGACAGCTTTCTGTTTAAAATTTTTCCCTGCATCCTGCACATCTTTATGTTGTATTCTTCCTCATCTTTCCACGGTGATCAAGCACTTCCTCTAAGGCCCAGTTAGAAAACACTTCAGACTTTGTACAACCACGGTCTCTAGCACAGCTTCTCAGCTTGGTTATCGTAACACATGGCAGCCATAGGCAGCCATAAGCAGCTGAGGCTGGATGAGCACGCTTTGTTCCAGTGAAGCTTTATTTAGAAAGACAGGCAATGGGAGATGAGACTTGCAGACAGTAGTTTTCCAGCTGCTGTCAGAAAGGAGCTGTAGGAGGGTTTGGCTAACAGTGAAGCTCGTCTCACCACTGTGGGCTTCCATGTGAAAGAACACTCTCCCAGCAACCTCAACGGTCAAGCTGAGAGGGCCAGGCCACTTAAAGTTCACCCTAGCTGCTATGCTGGCCCAGAAAGCTTCTGTCACCACACAAGTCCAGTCAGATCAATTGTCTGCTCAAGGTCTCCAGTGGCTACCCATCTCACAGGAAGGCATCTGCTCAGTACCCTGTCCCCTGTAAACTTCTTTCTGGAATGGTTGTTCTCCCCAAATCTGTGTAGCTCACTCTCTCCTTCCTCTAGTCTTTACTGAAATCCCTTGCGGGGTGGACTTCCTGTTAGTGTTGGTACTCACCTGACATCGCATGTGCAACTGTTTCCTCACCACTCTGCACTGTCCTGCACTTTATACACACACGAGTACCGCATGCATGGCACACGGTCACTTACTCCCAGCTTGTTCCAGGGTCTCTCCTTCCTATTAGGCCTCAGGCTTTCTAAGAGCAGACATTCACCAGCTGCGTTTGATGTAGATTCCCCTCTCCTGGAACAATGTCCATTCCACAATCACTAAAATTTAACTAGATGCGTACATCTGGCCCATAGCCCTAGAGTGTCCTCTGTGGACCTAAATGCTGCACGACTCTGGCTTCTCTTTTGCCTGACAGGTACTTTCCACTCCTCTCCTTTGTTCTTCAGCCTAGGCATCTCCTTGACTATGAGAAAGGAACTTGTTACAGATTAAAGTGAAGAAATCCTAAGGTAGCATTCCCTTCAAAAGTAAAACAAGTCTAGATATTTTTCTGAAACTGCTTAATAGCTGGCAAGCCAAGCTTCATCTCATGAAAGGATTCTCTAAACCTCTGTTTTCTTTCTTTTTCAGTGTTTGCCATTCAAATCTTTTTTTATTGAACTTTTGCACATTTCATAAATTTCTTAATCAAATTTAGACCCATTCCTCCTTCCATGCCCCCCACCCCTCCAGAAATCGGGCATTCTGCCATACATATCTTGCATCTTATTCTTAGTCCTTTTTTAAAAAATTTTTTGATGCAGAAGTTTACTGTTTAGGGCAGAAGTTTACTGTTTCAGTCCGTCTTTGAGACAAGTCTTTTTTTTTTTTAAATTTTTAATTTTATTTCGGTAGGTGTGTATGCAATGTACTGTCTGCATGCAAGTTTGTGCACCCGTGTCGTGCAATCCCGCAGAAGTCAGAAGAGGGTCTTCGGATTCCCCTGCTGGGATACGGAGTTCTCTTGGAACTGGATTTCAGACGGCTTCTCGGACCGCATTGTGGGTGCTGCGGGATCGGAACCGGGTCCTCTGCAAGAGCGGTCGGCGCTCTTAACCGCTAGGCATTCTCCCCTGTTTTTTTAACAAGTCTTTTGTTGTTGTTGTTCCCTTAATTTTATATTACCCAAAGTATGCATAACACTCCACACACAAATTATCCACAATTATGATGTCTGAAAATACCAATATAGATTAAGTCCAAAACATGTTTAAGGGATTCACTTTTTCAACAGTAGAGTTGTGTGCCAGGAAAAAGCAATATTACTTTAATTTCTAAATTACAATACCAAGATGATGTATGTGTTTAATGTAACTCTTTGTAGTGGTTCATGTATTAATATTTTCTAAAAAAGTAAAAAAGTTACTGCCGTTTTGCCTTGCAAATAATAAGGATTTGTGCTTAGGCTCCACAAATAAAGGGACACCAATACATTGTTTTTTCTGGGACTTTTAGCATAACTTCAGTTCCAACTATTTAACTGACAAATCTCATATGTGTTTTCTTTAGTTCATTAAATAAAAAAAATCCATTGTGTAGATGACCACACTTTTTTTAATCCACTCATCAGATTGACGGGCACTGGGTGCTTCCAGCTCTTCACTATTTGTGAAAGAGCGCTGCAATAAGCCTGGTTGTGCAACGTATCTCTGTAATAGGATGAATCTTTGTGGTAATACCCAGGAGTGTTGGACTGGGTCAGGTGGTAGGTTCATTTTGAAGTTTCTTTTTATCATTTTTTTTATTTTCTTTTTTTCAAAAACAGTGTCTCCTGTAGCCCCAGCTGTCTTGGAACTCCACTTGTAGACCAGGCTGGCCATGAACTCACAAAGATCTACCGCCTTCTGCCTCCGGTGCTCAGGAGTACGGTGTGTCCCACCACCCTGGCAGGATTTTGAGTCTATTAAGAGTTCTCATTTCAAGGGTGGCTATCTGGTATGCTGACTCATCCCAGGATGGAGTGATGACATCCCTGCTTCATTTACAGTTGCACCAATAAAGGCTATATGAAACTCCCCCACCCCCTGCAAAAAAAAAAAAAAAGTTCTCCACACTGCTTTCCATAGGGGCTGCATGAGTTTGCATTCCCACCATCAGTGAATAAGTGTTCCCCTTTCTCCACAACCTCTCCAGCATTTGGTGTCATTTGTTTTCTTGATCATAGCCAGTCTTACTAAGGTAAGATGAAATCTTAAAGTGGTTTTAATTTGCATTTCATTAATTATTAGCAACTTTGAACATCTTAAGATGTTTCTCATGGGCTGGAGAGATAGCCTAGTGGTTAAGAGCACTGACTGCTCTTGCAGAGGACCCGGGTTCCATCCCCAGCACCCACATGGCAGCTGAGAACCGTCTGTAACTCCAATTCCAGGAGAACTCCAGTTCCAGGGGAATCTGAGACCCTCTTCTGACCTCCAGGAGAACTCCAGTTCCAGGGGAATCTGAGACCCTCTTCTGACCTCCAGGAGAACTCCAGTTCCAGGGGAATCTGAGACCCTCTTCTGACTTCCATGGCATTGCATGACATGGGTGCATAAACCTACATGCAGACAGTACATTCATACACATACAAAAATAAATAAAATTTAAAAAAAAGATGTTTCTCAGCCATCTTTACTTCTTCATTTGTGAAATCTCTGTTCAGCTCTTTACTCCATCTTTTGATTGGGACATTTGTTTTCTTGCTCCTTGGTTTTTTGAGTAGTTTATATACTCTGGATGTTAATCCTCTGTCAGATGTGTCACTGGTAAAGGTTTCTTCCCACTCTGTGGGTTTTCTTTTCACTTCTTTGATTGTTTCTTTCACTGTACAGAAGCTTTAGTATCTCACCACCTGCCCTAGCTCAGTACCTGGACTTTTGTCAGCACCCTGACTAGGTTAGCATATGAGCTTGGTCAGCACATAGGCTAGGTCAGCACCTCGTCTCTCTGTCAATACTCAGACTTAGCCACATTTGTTTTCTGTAGTGTAAAGGCCTGTTCTGTGAGCTTCATGCTCTTTCCCACATGTGTCATGACAAAAGTCAGGACCCCACCCCCTTTTCCTAGAGAGACTGAACATTACCTGAAAGGATTATTTAACTTTTCAGTTGTTAAAATTGGACTAAAGCTATATCTGACTGGATATGTGGGTCATTTATTTCCTGCACAAAGAATAAATTCAAGAAAAAAGCCCAAATTAATTATAGACAGGAGTAAAAATCTCATATTTTATTCTTTTGCATATCTGTGCTAGGTTGGAAGTTAAATTTGTGATTTCATTGCACAAGTGAGAGACTTGGAAGAACTCCCCGACTAGAACTCTACACTTCTCATGTGTGAAAGTGAGGTTGGTTTCAGGAAAGTGCAGAAATAAGGAAAGTCTTGGGGCTATAAAAGACATGGAAACAAACTGAAACACTGTTGTCCCCATTGTTAAATCATATTTAAATCTCCTAGCTCATGGCTGGCACAACATACAAGCATAGTAAAAAAAATTAGCAGATCCTAACTCAGAATGTTTGACAGCTCATGCCACAACCCCTGAGACTGTCTCCAATTTTAAAAAGACCTCTTTTCCTGAGTGGAATGTGGCTCACTTCACCCCCTAAGATGACTGACACCCTTAAGGATTTAATACAGAGAATGGGTGGCGACCTTCTGTTTTCTCCTGGCTGGCCTTGAGCTGCTTGGTTTTGAGGAAGAGCCTCTTGCTCCCTAGAGGTCCAGCATCATCTGTTTCTGAAATCAAGGTCTTTGGGGCTCTGTAGAAGTCTATTCCCCAATGAACCATGTCCACTCTGAATAGTTTCTAGGAATCTTTGGGAACTGGGCTTTTCCTTGCCCCACAGTGTGTGGGGAGCCCCTCCCATCCTAGTTGGTCCTTGGAGCTTGACCTGGCTCTACAGTTTCTGGACAATTTAAATGTATCCTTTGTAAATGGACAGCCATGGACAAACACAGGCATGTCCCTTCATGGTACCAAGTCCTGGCAGCCTAGGATTAGAGCCCAGTACACAGAGACTCTCCTAGAGTCCTGCCCTTTACTGCTCAGCCTGTGGTCTCAGCTGACTCGCCTTCCATTACAAGAGTCACCACCTCAGGGAAAGAACAAACATGGCCACTCCATGTGGCAGGTCAGCAGACACCCTGCCCAGTCACCACTGAGGGGCATTACTGGCTCTTCAGCATGTTGTACACTTTTTATCCTGAAAGGTTTTTACCCTCTTCTGTAATCATCCTTTGAGCATTCAGTGGTCAAGAAACATTTGACAAGCAGTAACCATGAATTCAATTCTGCCTTCAGATGACCTTGTGAAGTCTAATAGTGCACATATAAATGTACATGTATACAGAAGTATGTGTTAGATTCATGTTCGTATGTACACACTGTGTTTACCTGTGCATGAATGTATGAATGTGTACATCAGTGTGCATTTGTAAGCATGTGTGTATATGTATGCATACACACATTTGAAAATAAGGTATGCACATCACAGTAGGACACACAAACAGTGCCAAACACTGCATAGTATTAGTCAGGGTTCTCTAAAGAAACAGAAGCAACAGGACGCATATATATAGCTATATACAATTTATTGATTTGCTCACGTGACGGAGCTCAACAGTAGCGCCGAACTGGAGAGGCCGGGAATCCAGGGAACTGCTCAGTCCGCAAGGCTGGATGTCTCAGGAGTCCCAGTCTAGTGCTGAAGGCCCGAATGGATTCCAGGAGATCTGCCAGTCTCGGTACACGCTGGGATCCGAAAGGTTGATCACAGCAGCAAGGCAAACTCACCAGATGAGAGAGAGGCAAGCCGCAGGAAGAAGGAAAAGGGACCAGCTCCCGCTGCCGTGGCCTTAAATACTGCCTGCCGGCAGAAGGTAACACCCACATTTGGGGTGGGCCATCCGGGTTGAGGTGGTCCAATCAGAAGACCCTTTTCTCTTATTTGTTCCTTAGTCCAGTCAAGTTGACACCCAGGATTAACCATGACAAGTCCACCCCTTGTCAACTTGACACCCAATAAATAGCCTCTGCTTAAATGTCAATTGCAAACGATGGCAGGGTCATAATTCCACCTAACATGTTATAAGTATCTCATGTGCAATAGCAAAACATTATATCTTAGAGTAGGTGGTAATGTCCTTGAGAAGAACTTAGTCCTTCAGTATCTAATAACCTAAATATGACAACACTTAACACATATCTCAGTTGCACATTCAAAGGGGAACACAAGTATCCACTTAATATACATACATATATACATATATATATATACATATATAAACAAGCACATTCTTAACCAAATAGGACGAAGGTTAATATCTATTATAATCCACGTTTCTGCAACTGGTCCCGTGGCTTCAGCTGATATTTATGACTACCTTCTTCTACTACCCATTCTGTATTTCCTCCGCCATCAGCAAGCACCTCTGCAGGTCTTGGCTCTTTCCCTGGAGGAGTGACCCATACCTTCATCCCTGAAGGGTCTGGGCCATTTATTGTCCTGTCTGGTTTGGGTTGTTGGAGTTTCCCATTGACCTTAATCATAGGACATGGTAGCACCAGAAGGCGCCCTACAGCATCTCCTGCCTTCCAGACATAATCTTCCTTGCCCCCATTGTGGAGAAAAAGTCCAATTTCCCCATGGTAGTCTGGATCAATCACTCCTCCTACTACTGTTATTCCTTCCTTAGCCTGTTGGCTTAAAGGCAGTAGAAGCCCGAAGTGGCCAGGGGGAAGTCTTAGCTTCCAGTTCAATAGAACGTTTGCTGTATCTCCTGGCAAAAGCACTCCCCCCATTGGAGCCAAAACGTCTAGACCAGCAGAACGCAAGGTCGTGGGTACAGGAAGCAAAAATTTTCCTACTGGGTCACTAGGGGTGATAGTGAGTGGAATCATTCCCACTTCCACCCCTTGGTTCCTGGACCCATGAATTCTGGCTATAGGAGAAACAGTACCATATAGTGGACGCTGATTCAAAGCATATACTGCTTGCTGGAGAACCTTGCCCCAGCCCTCCAGGGTATTGCTACCTAATTGGCGCTGTAACTGTGTCTTCAAGAGGCCATTCCATCGTTCTATCAAGCCAGCTGCTTCTGGGTGGTGGGGAACATGGTAAGACCAGTGGATACCATGACCATGGGCCCACAGTCGCACTTCTTTGGCTGTGAAGTGAGTTCCTTGATCAGAAGCAATGCTGTGAGGAATACCATGACGGTGGATAAGGCATTCCGTAAGTCCCTGGATGGTAGTTTTGGCAGAAGCATTACGTGCAGGAAAGGCAAATCCATAACCAGAATAAGTATCTATTCCTGTAAGAACAAAACGCTGTCCCCTCCATGATGGAAGTGGTCCAATGTAGTCAACCTGCCACCAGGTTGCTGGCTGGTCACCCCGGGGAATAGCACCATATCGGGGGCTCAATGTTGGTCTCTGCTGTTGGCAAATCTGGCACTCGGCAGCAGCTGTAGCCAGATCAGCCTTAGTGAGTGGGAGTCCATGCTGTTGAGCCCATGCATAACCTCCATCTCTGCCACCATGACCACTTTGTTCATGGGCCCATTGAGCAACAACAGGGATAGCTGGAGAAAGAGGCTGACTATCCACAGAACGAGTCATCCGATCTACTTGATTATTAAACTCATCCTCTGCTGAGATCACCTTTTGATGAGCATTTACATGAGACACAAGTATCTTCACATCCTTTGACCATTCAGAGAGCTCTATCCACATACTTCTTCCCCAAATGTCTTTCTCACCAATTTTCCAGTCATGCTCCTTCCAAGTCCCTGACCATCCAGCCAAACCATTGGCTACAGCCCATGAATCAGTATATAATCGAACCTCTGGCCATTTCTCCTTGCAGGCAAAATGCACAACCATGTGCACTGCCCGAAGTTCTGCCCACTGTGAAGACTTTCCTTCACCAGTGTCCTTTAGGGTTGTTTCAGAAATTGGCTGTAATGCTGCAGCTGTCCACCTCTGGGTGGTGCCTGCATAGCGTGCAGAACCATCAGTAAACCAGGCCCTAGTCTTCTCTTCCTCAGTCAACTGATCATAGGGCAAACCCCATGAAGCCATAGGTGCATGCTTAAGCCCAGGAGACATTGTAACAGGAGTGGGAACCATAGGCATTTGGGCAACTTCTTCATGTAGCTTGCTTGTGCCCTCAGGGCCTGCCCGGGCCCTGTCCCGTATGTACCACTTCCATTTGACAATGGACTGTTGCTGTGCACGTCCTACTTTATGGTCTGGTGGGTCAGATAACACCCAGCTCATGATGGGCAGCTCAGGTCGCATGGTGACTTGGTGGCCCATTGTCAAACGTTCAGTTTCCACTAAGGCCCAATAGCAGGCTAAGAGCTGTCTCTCAAAAGGAGAATAGTTGTTTGCAGATGAAGGTAGAGCCTTGCTCCAAAATCCCAAGGGCCTCCGCTGTGATTCCCCTATGGGAGCCTGCCACAGACTCCAGACAGCATCTCTATCTGCCACTGATACCTCAAGCACCATTGGGTCTGCTGGATCATATGGCCCTAGGGGCAGAGCAGCCTGCACCGCAGCCTGGACCTGTTGAAGAGCCTTTTCCTGTTCCAAGCCCCACTCAAAGTTTGCTGCCTTACGAGTCACCTGATATATGGGTCGTAGTAACACACCCAGATGAGGAATGTGCTGCCTCCAGAATCCAAAAAGACCCACCAGACGTTGTGCTTCTTTCTTGGTGGAGGGAGGGGCCAGGTGCAACAACTTATTCTTTACCTTAGAAGGAATGTCTCTGCATGCTCCACACCACTGAACTCCTAGAAACTTCACCGAGGTAGATGGCCCTTGAATTTTAGTTGGATTTATTTCCCATCCTCTCATGCGCATATGCTTTACCAACAAGTCTAGGCTAGCTGCTACCTCCTGTTCACTGGGTCCAATCAACATAACATCATCAATATAGTGGACCAGTGTGATATTTTGTGGAAGAGTCAGGCGATCAAGATCCCTTCTAACTAAGTTATGGCACAACGCTGGAGAGTTAACATACCCCTGAGGTAAGACAGTAAAGGTATACTGTTGGCCTTGCCAGCTGAAAGCAAATTGCTTCTGGTGGTCCTTATGAACCGGTATTGAGAAAAAAGCATTGGCCAGATCAATAGCTGCATACCAGGTACCAGGAGACATATTAATCTGCTCGAGTAAGGACACCACATCTGGTACAGCGGCTGCAATTGGTGTCACTACTTGGTTGAGTTTTCGATAGTCAACTGTCATTCTCCATGATCCATCTGTCTTTTGCACAGGCCAAATTGGAGAGTTAAATGGAGATGTGGTAGGAATCACCACCCCTGCATCTTTCAAATCCTTGATAGTGGCATTAATCTCCGCAATCCCTCCAGGGATACGATACTGTTTTTGGTTCACTATTTTCCCTGGTAGAGGCAACACCAATGGTTTCCATTTGGCCTTTCCAACCATAATAGCCCTCACTCCACAGATCAGGGAACCAATGTGGGGATTCTGCCAATTTCTAATTATATCTATCCCAATTATACATTCTGGGACTGGGGAAATAACTACGGGATGCGTTCTGGGACCCACTGGGCCCACCGTGAGTCGGACTTCAGCCAAAACTCCATTTATCACCTGACCTCCATAGGCCCCTACTTTAACCGGAGGGCCACAATGCTTTTTAGGGTCTCCTGGGATCAGTGTCAACTCAGAACCAGTATCCAATAGGCCTCGAAAAGTCTGATTATTTCCTTTTCCCCAGTGTACAGTTACCCTAGTAAAAGGCCTCAGGTCCCTCTGGGGAAGGACAGGAGGAAGGCAAACAGCATAACTCTTTGGTATTGTGACAAGGTCCTTCCTCACTGGAACCCGGCCACCCCTTCATTCAAGGGGTTCTGGGTCTGTGAACTGTCTCAAGTCTGGAAACCGGTCAACTGGGCGGGATTCGCTACTCCTAAAATCAAATGTTGACTTCCTGTCATTCGTTCTAGAGCTTTTCTGCTTATACAGATCAAATAAAAACTTAGTAGGCTTCTTATGTATTTGGTTCCTGGGAACACCATGATTAATTAGCCAGTTCCAAAGATCATTTCGGGTCATGCCATTATAGGTATTGTTTTGCCTTTGCCACCCATTATGATAATTACTGTAACTACGCTCATCTGGCCTTCTGCGATTCAGTGCTGCCACCTGACGCCTACCCTGAGGTCCTGTTAGACCTATTACGTGTACATTTAATTTATGCAAGCGAGCCACAACTTCTCTAACTGTAAGATCTGGCATAAGAAATAGAGCAAAAACAAAGCTCTTCAAATGTTCTGGTGTCTCTCTCAGTACTTTCCATCTTATAAATTCAGTGAATGGCATGTCCTCTGGGTCCTCATATTGTGGAGAATGTGGTTTTACACTTCGAATCCACTCGAGCATGCCCATCTGCCTGACCCTCACAATCCCTTCATCAATACTAAGCCAAGGAATATCAGGCATCTCTAACTCGCTGTTAGTAGGCCATGTTTTAATAAATACATCAGCCAACCATTCAAATAAACTTTTAACACCTTTTTTAACTGCTCGAGCTTCCATGTTAAACCTAGAATCTCTACTCAGTGGGCTCATATCGATAAACTCAGTATGATCCAATTTTATATTCCTTCCACCATTATCCCACACCCTTAAAATCCATTCCCACACATATTCCTTAGGCTTCTGCCGGAATGAATCAGCAAACTCATTAATTTCTTTAGTAGTATATCGCACCTCCTCGTGGACCACACTTTCTATCTCACCTTGAGGGGCTTGCTTAGACTTCAATCTGGTTATAGGTCTAGAGGCAACAATTGTTGGGCCCTGAGGGACATCAGCTCCCACTGGGAGGGGGGGATTAATTTCCTCAGGCAAGGGTGGGGAGGAGGGATCTGCAGGGTGTGGATTCTCTGCTGAGGGTGGGGAGGTTAATTCCTCAGATAAAGAAAATCCCTCAGAATCCGAGGGTTCAAAATCCTCATCATCATAGTTCTCCCACACATCTCCATCCCAAGTTTCAGGGTTCCACCCTTTCCCCACCAGTGCTCTCACTTTAACTGCTGACACTTTTCGTGGCTGGGAATTAAATCTGCGTTGTAAATCAGCCAACCGTATAATAAGAGCTCCAGCTTGATTTTCTGCTGCTTTAGCTCTTTGGCTGCTGGAGAGAAGATTCTCTTCCAGAGCACACTTGGAAACCTTTAAACTGTTGTTTCGAATCCGGAGCTGGTCATTTTTATCACCGAGCTCCATATTTTCGTCTAACAGTTTATCCAGACATGCTAGGAGCAACAAGGCAACATCATTATTTTCCTGATTTTTCTGCAATTTCTCGAACGTTTTATATATAGAGTCGCTAAATTCCTTGCTTCTCACAAGAGGTGAGTTAGGTGAGTCAAATGGATCTATCTTCATAATTACATCAAATCATCTGCACCAAGGATTATCATTCCTCTTCATGCCACCAGGAGAGCCTCCAGTAACTCTAGGCTTCATTGGGTTGAAGAGCTGGCTCCAGAAACTACCAAGCCCACTAAAGAAATTCATCCTTTCAATTCTGTTTTTCTAGAACCACTCCTGGTACCAAAATCTGTATTAGTCAGGGTTCTCTAAAGAAACAGAAGCTACAGGATGAATATATAGCTATATACAATTTATTGATTTGCTCACGTGACAGACTTCAAGGAGTCCAACAGTAGCCATGCCACACTGGAGAGGCTGAGAATCCAGGGAACTGCTCAGTCCTCAAGGCTGGATGTCTCAGTAGTCCCAATCTGGTGCTGAAGGCCTGATGGATTCCAGGAGATCTGCTGGTCTCAGTACACGCTGGGATCAGAAGGGTTGATCACAGCAGCAAGACAAACTCACCAGTGAGAGAGAGGCAAGCTGCAGGAAAAAAAGGGATCAGCTCCCTCTGCCATGGCCTTTAATACTGCCTGCTGGCAGAAGGTAACGCCCACATTTGGGTTGGGCCATCTGGGTTGAGGTAGTCCGATCTGAAGATCCTTTTTCTCTTATGTGTTCTTTAGTCCAGTCAGCTTGACACCCAAGATTAACCATCACATGCATGGAGATTACCTTTTGATCCTCCTAGGTGACCACAGCACACATTCTCTGCCTCTAACACAGGGAATCAGGAGTGCCAAGGGCCTCAGTCAGCTTCCCTCTGTCTCACAGTCCACAACTGAGACTTTCTTCCTCATGGCTAGGCTGTGGACAATCTCTCCTAACCAATCACTGTTACTCTTTCCTTCCTCTTCAAGGCAGTGCATCAAACCAAAGCAGTAGGGGCAGAAATGCAAAGACAGGGCTGGAGATGGCTCAGTGGCTAAGAGCACTGGCTGTTCTTTCAGAGGACCCAGGTTTGATTCCCAGAACCCTCATGGCAGTGAACAACCATCTGTAACTCCAGTTCCAGTGGATCCAATGCCCTCTTCGGACCCCCATGAGCATTGTGTGACATGGGTGCACTTGCACTTACATACATGCAGTCAGTACACTCATACACTTAAAAAAATAAATACAATAAATAAAATTTAAAACTAAATGCAAAGATAATCTTTAAAACACTCTACAAAGCAGGAACTGCCACTTAGGGACATTCTTATTTTCATTGTTTAGCAGGAACTGCAGGCTGCAGGCAAGGCTGTAGCACATCAGGTAATGACACATGTGGGTAGCCGTAGATACTTGGGTCTCTAATGTTAACTGCTGTGTATTGGTGTGAGATTTGCAAGACACTTCTTGTCCAGAAGGAAGAGAACACTGAGATTGAAGCTCCACCTCTGAAGCAAGGTTAACTGGCTTCAAACTCAGCATTGTCTGTGCCCGACCCCATGCACCTGTTTCACATGAGAAATCTTTAAATAAAAGGGAGCAAATCAGAGTGTTAGCAAATTATTTGGTGTTTTTTCCACTGTTCTCTTGCCTAACATAGAAAGTTCTACAAGATCAGCTGTGAAGATTCTGCCACTGACTAAAACATCATCAAAAAGTAGACCTGGGTTCCAAGGAGCCACTCAGTAAGGCTATGTGTTTCTCTGCTTGTTTATTTCAAAAACTTGAATGTAGTATATACCATGATCAAGGTGCTGGACTCTGTTGTCAGTCTACCTAAATTCAAATCAAGAAGCCTGTTCTGATTATCTGGGAAAGTTGGGCAGTGGGAAGTGTTCATCTGTTAAACAGGAGAATGAGAGTGTGTTGAGGTTAATGCATGTAAATTATGTAGTACATTGTCTGACATATGGTTGGATGGATGGATGGATGGATAGATGGATAGATAGATAGATAGATAGATAGATAGATAGATAGATAGATGTGAGGATGGGGATAGATGATAGATGACTGATATAGAGATAAATAGATAAGTGACATATAATATACAAATATTGAATGTGACCTTGAATTGAATATATGTTCACCTGCTGTCTTGAAATAAAAGATATCAAGTAAAAGTAGACAGGGGGTAAGGGCAGCTAACATCTATTAGATGTTAGCTGTACTTCTGGCAGGTCTCACTGGCCCATCTGTCTGTTTTCTGCCTTCTCTAACTCTGTCCATCCCCGCCAACAGAGTGATCTGTACCATGTGTGAACATGCCAAGCTTTAAAAGTATTCATTATTAGTTGTATTCAAGCTATAGTTGTATTCATGGCCACATGAGAAGTATGTAGTGGAGTGAGGATGGAAGCCCAGTTGACATAATTCTGACTTGGACTCAGAATAGCAGGAGACAATCTTCTATAATCTTAGTCAAACTCAATGACATTTGTGAAGACTAAAGAGAAAAACCTCATGAGGAAAGCATTGCTCTTTGCCATTTAAAAATATCAAAATGAGCACATTACCCTAGCATTTACATTGGATTTGAACTATTCTCTCAGAATGGATAATGTGTGGCATGAATTAAAAATGAGGATGTTACAAAATGCTCTGTGCTGAGTTACTGTGGGCTGAGTGGGAATGAGCTACCTCGTTCAGTGGAGGGGAAGAGTTTGGCACCCAAGATGCTTTCAATTCATGATGGCTCTGAGCTCTGCTAGGGTGAGTATGAGAGGGTTACCTCAGATGTTTTCTGAGCCAAGTTGTGGGAGGAGGTAAAGAAAGAGCAAGTTGAGTGTGGAGTCTGGTAAGTAGTTGTTTTATTTTTTTTCACAAGATTTTCCATTGGAATTTCTGAAGTGCTGGAACTCAAGAAGAAAGGAGAAGAGGAGACCTGGCTCCCCCTTGAGCCTCCAACCCTAATCCACAGAAAGGCAAGTGATTTGCTATATACTTCTAAAAGTTAACTCTTCAAAAACCTGAAAATTCTTCAAATCAGAGGCTACAGGACCTCACTCATTTCTCCCATGATACCATCCAGGACCAGCAAAGTCTTGTCTCCAACTGTGCAGGGGTCAGCAAGCTCCCAGCTACAGAAGCTAGAAGGTGGCTCCCTAGCACCTCAGAGCTGCTGTACCAAGTGCTACAAACTGGTGCCAGAAAACAACAGAAATTTATTCATACCAAAAATCTAAGATGAAGATGTCTCCAAGGCCAAGCTCCTCCTAAGGGATCTTCAAGCCTCCCATGGCCTCCAGGTATTTCTTGGCTTATTATAGCATCCCTCGTCTCTGCTTCTGCTCCCTGAGTTATCTTCCCGTTATCTCTCTATGTATTCTCTTCTTCCTGTAAAGACACCAGTCATGGGACTTAGAGACCACCTGAAATTCAATATAATTTCATTGTGAGAACCTTAATTAATACATATGCAAAGGCCCTATTTGCAAATTAGGTCACACGAATACCTGGGTGATGCTATTCAACACCATTCAGCATCTGTGAACAAACGTGTAAGAACTAAATCCCAGATTCAGAGGATCCAGCTCAGCTGCCACTCTCCATCAGTTATTGGGCATAGCCAATAATACATCCCCAGATGTGTCCTAGGGGTCATTTTGTCCACATCTCAGTTCTTCTGGCCTTGAGGCTCTCCCTGCATCGGGCAGAGCTTTGTAAAGGTCACACTTTTGAAGGGAGAATAAAATTTATTGTGAACACATGCTCCATTGAACAGGAGTCTGAGGAGACAGCCCACACTTTCCTCTTCCCGGAGGGCTGGCCTCAACTGTGGTAAAACACTCAGAGGAAACTACCGAGCTACAGAACCATGACCTCCCATTAGATGCGCTGGCTGAAAAACATGACACACAGAGATGAGGAGCAGGCTACCCAGGGGAGCCAGCCTCTGGGGCAGCAGCTCGGCCTTACAGCTGCACACCCGGCATATACTGCAGGCCCAAGGAAATACGTCTTTCCCACTGGTGACTAAGCAACCACAGTGACCCAGAAGCAGCTCAAGAACACATCTCTATGGGGATTGAGAGGACAGGCTTGGGAGGATTCTGATTCCCCAGTGGATACCACACACTGAAGCATTTCTGCTTCTCCAATTATGTAAACTAGAACAACTGAAACGAATGCTGTGGTGGACTTCCGAGAGGCTGTTAACTGTTCCTGGGGAGAGACACGAACATCTTTTTAAACGTGGCATCAATGACAGACGAAAGTACCATCCCACCAATGTCCAAGCCAAGCAGTTTATTGGGGTTACTTACAGAGCATAAATGAGGCTCTAGTTACAGGATCATGGGTGACCCCCCCCAAACACAAACAGCTACATAACTGTAAAGTCCCGGCCCCAGTGCCTCATGGAAGCTGCATCCAGGAGTCTCTTTCCCAGTTGACCTTTCACTTCCTATATACTGGAACATCTCCCAAGATTGCTTGCAGCTGGGGCTGTGGGCAGGAGGGATGAAAAGCTAAAATCCCAGGTGATCATGTGACCCTCTCCTCCTCCATCTACAAGGGGGCATCAACAGCTCCTTCATCATAGACCTGGCTACCACAGTGTTGTTCTGCTTACCAGTAGCCATGACGACTGGGTTGGGTTAATCTGTACTCCAAGATGGAATCATTTTATGCTCAGAGGGAAAAAGTGCCACAGAACCTGTCTACCCCCAGGCACTTTTGTCAGCAAAGGGTCTTGTGTTAGTTGCCTCTGTGTCACTGTCACCAAAACACCTGGGGGAACCAGTGTAAAGAAAGAAAGATTTATTTTGGCTCACGAGTTCAGAGGGTTGCAGTCCATCGTGACCAGGAAGGAATAGTGGACAAAGCTCATTGAGAGAGAGAGAGAGAGAGAGAGAGAGAGAGAGAGAGAGAGAGAGAGAGAGAGAGAGAGAGAGAGAGAAAGGGTCAACAAAGATTGTTCATGTCAGGGCAGACCAGGAAGCAGCAAATAGGCAAAGCCAGGAAGCAGTGCAAACTTTGATGTTTACCCTTTCATCGACTTTCACTAGCCAGGCCCTATCAGATTAGGGCTCCTCCAGCTCTTGATATCTCCCCAAACCAGGCCACACAAAGCCTACACTCTCTCCCCACCTTGCTGAGGAGCGACCTGTGTAGCCTTCCGTGCCCCACCCAACTTGCAGATGCAAGCCCAGTTCTCTCTGACACCTAGGCCCAAGACAATCTTGAATTACAACTTCACTTTTGTCTAGTGTCTTCTTGCCTTGTGCCATGTAGATTGGGTGAGGTGATGTGGAACTTTCTCCCTCCCCCTAGAAAGCTGTAGGAGCCAGGAATCCCCTTTGTGCTTTGGAACAAAAGGGTCTCTCTGTCTTACTATCTCTGATAACTCTTCCTCCAAAAGAAGCTTTTCTTTGGACCTGAAGGCTGTTCCTTCCCTCCAGAACCCCATCACAGTGGTCTCTGACCATGATATCCTGACTCTCCTAATGAAGCTCTTTGAAGAGTTATTTGCCTCATCTTTCTTTCTACTGAACCACTATAGCATCTTTTATTGTTTACTTAAGGGGCCTCATCTCCTAAAAATTCCACAGCCTCCAAAATGCCACACCATCTGGGGAAAAGGATCCCAAAGTCCAATCTATGGGGGCCATTTCATACTCAGACCACAGCAGAGCCAGAGTGGTTCAATGCTCACAGGGGTTTCTTCCACAAGTAGTCCATAAATACAGGATTACCCTCTTTAGGTGAGTTTCAATTTTCTTTCTAGAACATTCATTCTCTGATAACCCAGATGTGATGACAGAGGTTAGGGATGAGGTGTTGAATATATTCCATTTTTTCTCTTTTGTCTTTTTACTAAGATCTCAAGTTTTATACCTGAAGTACAATTTCTCAGGACTTACTATTTATTTATTTATTTCCAGTTATACTTTCCTTTTGGATGTTTAAGGCTACACAGTTAGCCCAGATTAACCAAGGTTTTTGTTTTCTCAAGGTCAGTTAAGGATCTGGTCCTCAAGGGTCACTCAGGTGTTTTTTGGGGGGAGCCCCTGGCTCCTTTTGGCTTTTCTTTTTTTTTACCTTTTTGGCTTGTCAATCACCAGTTCCATCCACTCAAGGACAAAGTCGGGTCTTACTAGATCAGGCTTCCCTTTTTGAAGCATGAACAGACTTTCCTCTTTATTGACTGAACACTGGCTAAAGTCCTATTAGTGGATCTCCAAGACCTCCCTGCACAAGAAGACTGGTGACTCACATTTGCAGGACATTTCAAGAGATGCCCCCATGCATAGTCCCCTGGGACTTAGTTGACCCCTGAGGGCAAGGAACAAATTATCCCTTAAGACCTTTGGCCAAATTGGTATAGTCAATAAGTATGGTCCTTAAGCATCCAGAAAGGTTAAGTTACACCAGCCTGATACTTTTAACTACTTTATAATATTTTAGAAAATGCTTGGATAAAAGCTCAATCAGCCTTGTATAAGAAATAGTAAGAAACACTCCTATAAAATAAATATTGTGGTGAGACATAATTTCATGACAAACTAGTTTTTTCTGCATTCCTTTGATCTTATATTAATCTGTAGCCTTCACCCATATACCAAAACTTCCTAACTCTGAAACTAAATGGTAGCTTAGTTCTAGAACCTGTTAAGGGATTCACAATATAAGAACACAGTTGTTTTCAGATCATATTAACATTGCCCAGTTTGCCTTACAACTAGGTAATTGGCACTAGCATCCACAGATGAGGGATACCATTTGTCATTTGTTTTTCTGGGAATGTGATACTTCACTTAGCGTGATATCTTCTAGCTCCATTCATATACCTGCAAAGTTCATGATGTCATCTTTCTTTACTACTGCATAGAACTCCATTGTGTAGGTGTACCACATTTTCTCTATCCATTTGTCAGTTGAGGGGTACTTGGGTTGGTTCCAGCTCTTCACTATTGTGAAGAGAGCTGCAATAAACATGGCTGTGTATGTATCTCTGTGGTAAGATGAGTCTTGTGGGTATATACCCAGGAGTGGTATGACTGGGTCAGGTGGCAAGCTCATTTTGAGTCTTCCAAGGGTTCTCCACACTGTTTTCCATAGTGGTTGTACGAGTTTACATTCCCACCAACAGTTGATAAGTGTTCCCCTTTTCCCACAACCTCTCCACACTTGGTATCATTTGTTTTCTTGATCCTAGCCAGTCTTATCAGAGTGAAATGATATCTTAAAGTGGTTTTAATATGCATTTCCTTAATTATTAGTGATGTTGAACACTTTTTAAGATGTTTCTCAGCCATCTCTAATTCCTCACCTGTGAAATCTCTGTTCAGCTCTTTGCTCCATCTTTTGAATGAGTCATTAGTTTTCTTTCTTCTTTGTTTTTTGAGTAGTTTATATATTCTGGAAATCAATTCTTTGTCATATGTATCAGCAGTGAAGGTTTCCTCCCACTCTGTGGGTTTTCTCTTTACTTCCTTGATTGTTTCTTTTGATGTACAGAAGCTTTTCACTTTAATGAGGTCCCATTTGTCAGTTGTTGACCTTAATTCCTGTGCAGCTGCTGTCTGATTTAGGAAGTCTTTTCCTATGCCTATGTCTTGTAGTCTGCTGCTAACTTTTTCTTCTATCACCTTCAGAGTTTTGAGATTCATGTTGAGGTCTTTGATTGATCTGGAGTTGACTTTTGTACAGGGCCAGAAGTAGGGGTTTAACTTCATTCTTCTACAAGTGTGATCCAGTTTTGACAACACCAATTGCTGAAGATGCTGTCTTTCCTCCACTGTGTCTTCTTGGCTCCCTTGTCAAATATGAGGTGGCTGAAATTATATGTACTCAAGTTTGGATCTTCAGTTTTGTTCCATTGGTCACCAGGTCTATTTTTGTGCCAGTACCAAGCTGTTTTTATAACTATATCCCTGTAGTATAGTTTGAAGTCTGGTATAGAGATCCCCCCATATTACTCTTTTTTCTCAGGGTTATTTTGGCTTTTTGGGGTCTTTTGTTTTTCCATATGAAATTAAGGACATTTTTCAAAGCCTGTGAAGAAACTCTTGGGGATTTTAATTGGGATTGCATTAAATCTGTATATTAATTTGGGTAGAATGGACAGTTTTACTATATTAATTTTTCCAATCCATGAGCATTGGTGGTCTTTCTATCTTCTGATGTCTTCTTTAATTTCCTTCTTCAGGGTTGTGGTGGTTTGAATGAGAGTGTCCCCACATAGGCTTTAAGTATTCAGACATTTTGTCTCCAGTTGGTGGCACTGTTCTTGGAGGTCTTAGAAGGTGTGGCTGTGCTGGAGGAAGTACATCATTGGGGGCAGGCTTAGTGAGTTTAACAAGCCTTGTGGTCTCCAACCTTTCCCTCTTTCTGCTTTCTGTGCTCATTGCAAGTTGTGAACCTCGGCTTTCTGCTCCAGCTCCAGCCACCATGCTTCCCACCACAATAGACTCTAACTCCCTGGAACCATCAATCATAAGCTCAAATAAACTCTTCCTTTGATAAGTTCCTTTGCTCATGGTGGTTTTATCACAGCAACAGAAAAATGACTAATACAGTTATTTGGTACCAGAAAGTGGGCCGTTGGCTGTGAAGAACTTGACTATGTGGAAGACTTTAGAACTCTGGGCTAGAAAAGCTGTTGGCTACTGTAAAAGCTGTAAGCTACTAGAGCTTAAGGGGCCATTCTAGTAGAAGCCTGAAAGAAAGCATTGCTGCAAAAAATGTAGTTTTATTCGAGCTTATGATTGATGGTTCCAGGGAGTTAGAGTCTATTGTGGTGGGAAGCATGGCAGCTGGAGCTGGAGCAGAAAGCCGAGGTTCACAACTTGCAATGAGCACAGGAAGCAGAGAGAGGGAAAGGCTGGAGACCACAAAGCTTGTTAAACTCACTAAGCCTGCCCCCAATTATGTACTTCCTCCAGCACAGCCACACCTTCTAAGACCTCCAAGAACAGTGCCACCAACTGAAGACAAAATGTCTGAATACTTAAAGCCTATGGAGGGACACTCTCATTCAAACCACTACAGAGAGTTTAGTCCATTACTATTTAAGGTTATAATTGAAAGATGTGTGCTGCTTCCTTTCACCTTATTATGTATCAGCATTTTGGGTCTAGGTTTCTACTTCTGCAGTTATGCTTCTATTAATTTCTCTTTCTGGATGCCTGGAGATAGTTCCTCCTTTCTTCTGTCCTTTAAATTGCTTCAAGTATTCTCTGAAGGGTTGGTTTTACAGACATGTATTCTCTCATCTTGTTTATGCCATGGAAGATTTTTCTCTCTCCTTCAACTATAATCAACATTTTTGCTGGTATGGTAACCTGGGTTGGCATCTATTGTCCTTTAACACTGGGAATGCTTTCCTCCACGTTCTTCTTGCTTTCATAGTTTGCACTGAGAAGTCAGTTGTAATTCTTGTGGGTTTCCCCTTATATGTAACTTGCTGTTTTTTTCTTGTGGCTTTCAGAATTTTTTCTTAGTTTTGGGCATCTAGCATTTTAACTATGATATAGTGTGGGCAGTTTCTTTTCTGAGCTTGTCTGTTTGGAGTTCTATGTGCTTCTTGTATTTGTATTGGTTTATCTTTTTTTTATTTGGGGGAAATTTTCATTTGTTATTCTGTTGAAGATCTGATCAATACCATTCTCTTGGGATTCTTCTCCTTCCTCTATCCCTATAATGCTGAGGTTTGATCTTTTCATAGGGTCCCACAATTCTTGGTTATTCCACTTTTGTGTACTTTAAGTTTTTCATAATCTTTACTTGAGGTTTTTAGTTGTTCTGTGTTATCTTCCAAATCTGATATTCTTTGTTCTGCTTCCTCCATTGTACTTCTGAGGCTTTTTCTGTTCCATTCCTCTTGATTGGATGAGTTTTCAATTTCCTTTTTCATTTCATCTTGTGATATCTTTAGTATTTCCATTTCCTTTTGGAGCTTCTCAATCTCTTCCTGTAGCTCCTTGCTTCACTGGTTGGTTTCCTTTTTCAGTGTTTCCACTTCCTTCAGGTGTTTGTTGACCTCTCCCTCTAGGTCCTTCTTGAGTTTTTCATTCTCTCTCCTTAGTTCTCTGACTTGTTCTTTATATTCTTTGGTTTCTTTGAATATGTCTGCAATTGTTCTTCTAAGATCTGTGTCCTGGGCCACCCCCAGGGGGATCCCACTGTAGGAATCCCCCACAGGGTTGGTAGAGCTTGGTGTGGAATTATCCTGCACCTTTCCTGTCTTGTCCCCTCATTGTGTCCCTGGCATGTGGGTTTCCCTTTGCCTGTATTCTGATGTGAATCCCAAATGCCTCTTCACTGTGTTGAAGGGTTGCTTTGCTTGCCTCCTTCAGATGCCTTTGTTTTTGTTGTTGTTTGTTTGTTTTGTTTTGTTTTTCTCCTTCTTCATTGAGTATTGACTTTGCTTCAGGTGGTCCTGGGAAATCCCCAATCTAAGCTCTATGCACTCTGAAAGTATTCTTAATTCTTGATTGATTTAGATTGAAAACCAGAGAGTTAAAGCTCTCAGGTCCCTTCCCCAAGGTTACCACAGGTCCTTATAAATGACCAGGCCAGAGTGTAGGAACTAAGATGCTCATCCTCCACCAATACCTGCTTTTCCATAGAACAGAATTGCCCACAGGACAAACATTGGCATTGTGGGTCTCAGTAGTCAGCATTTCATGGGATCCTTGCAGCCTGGCACAAGGGAAGCTGGAATGGTCAGTCTGCTGTGCAGTGCTGGGTCCTGTAGTATGGCAGGAATTGCTAGCTCATTGCCCAATCCCATGCTTTTCATCAAAGTTCTAGTGAAATAGCTCCCTGACTGGGTAATCTCACTGAGATTACCCAGCGAGGGCAAGGCCATTTGACACAATCATGGCTTGTTTCTGTATGGACTGTGAGCTAAAAATAATTTTATTTCAAAATAAAATACTCTTCCTCATTAAAAAATAAGCAAGAGAGAACCATGAAACTTTTACAAAGAGAGATGTTACAACTCTCCCATTTCACACATCTGGTTTTGAATCCCCTGCCACCTTCGTGGCCAAGTCCCTCATGTTATTCTAGAATATGGAGACAGTGTGGGGCTGGAGAGGAGCCTTAGTGGGTGAGAGCACCTGTGCAGGCATGAGGACCTGCAGTACCTGCATAGAAAGCTCTACAATGTGCACCTATAACTCCAACCTTGTGGGGCTTAGATAGGTGGGTGTGAAGCACTCACTAGTCCCAGCCTACTGAATAAAACAGGAAGCTTTTGGTTCAGAGAAAGTCCCTGGGTAAAGGTAATAAAACAGACACCCCACTCTGGACTCTAGTTGTGAAAGTCCCAGCAGGCACAGCCACATGTTCACATGTGTGCCCAGACACACACATACACACATATATACACAAGCACAAACATACATACACACATACAAGCATACATGCATATACACAGGCACACACATATACAAGAATATACACACACACATATAAACATACCCTCATGAACACAGATACATGTAAGCATACCCACATGCACATGTACACACATAGATACACACGAACACACAAACATATATACACAAAAATCAGGCACACATATCCTATTCACCTAAAGGCTTCCTAATCCAGGACCAAAATGCAGTTTTGCCCACTTCTCATGCTTGAAGCTGGTATAGTGTATTTGAGTTTTTATTGTTAAAAAACTGACTTCAGAGATGTTCATTAATTTATCAATGTCCAGTCTCCTATTACAGCACCTGTGGTAATGCAGAGTCCTATGTAATTGGTACCCATTCAGGACGTGTTCATTCATTCAACACAGCAAGTGGCTACCTTGCTCAGCACTACATGGAGCTTTGGAGATGACACTGAGAGGCAGAGCCCTCCTTAGAGAGTGTACAGGCTGCAAACAAAGGCCAAATATAACAGCCACAGACACTAAAATGGAAGCCTGTGTAGGAAGGCCAGGGGCAGGGGAAGATGCTCACCAGAGGGAGCAGCCGCCATGGCCCAGAGAGTTTTGAGGGCTTCCAGGCATTGAGAGCAGGTGAGGTGTGGCAAGGGTAAGTAGAGCCCAAGCATGAAGGCCAACTTGGGTATGCTGAGAACTGAGGGGAGGGGAGGTTAAGCACAGTCTGCCCTGCTACAAGCAGCAGGAATGTAATGGACATTACGGGACATCAATTTGGGGTTTACTGACAAAGGCCAGATGAGGAAAAAAAGAGCTGGACTGGGGTGATAGCTGTGTGAGGTGCCAGGAGAGAGCCAAGGGCAGAGGTTGCAGAACCCAAATCTATTCAGATGGTGGCTGGCAAAGGAGAAGAGAGGGTGCAGGGCTCGCCCTGCACCTCCATCTAGATGGCCAGGTTGTGAGATGATAGGCTTAGAAGAGAAAAGAAGGCAGGGCCATCCTTTCTGGAAGGGAACAACCATCTTTGGTAGGTGATGGAATTGAGGTACCCACAAGGGACCAGGTACCGGTACCGCAGCTTGCACTACAAAACTAGGGCTTAGTTGGGCGTGGTGGTGCACGCCTTTAGTCCCAGCACTCGGGAGGCAGAGGCAGGTGGATCTCTGTGAGTTCAAGGCCAGCCTGGTCTACATAGTGAACTCCAGGCCAGCTGGGACTAAAGGGAGACCCTGTCTCAAAAAGACAAAAATAAAAACAAATACTGAGGCCTGGGCTGGAGATCTAGACTGGGCACAGATGTGTGAGGAGCCAGGACATAGGAAACACCTATGACACGGATGTGATCCTCCTATTCCATGAAAACCTAAGAACAACAGCATCCAAGAAGTGGAAGAAGGAAGACAGCACAAACAAGCAGGCATGCCCTTCTGCTGTGGAGAAGATGCCAGTCTCAGGAAGAAAACTGGATAAAGAAGCCATCAACATAGCCCAAGGAATGAAGAGACTTGGAGTCAGGGAGAGCACACAGAGAGCTGAGCCCTGAGACGTGCAGGTCCAGGGCTGGAAACAAGATCTTACTGAGATCAGGCCACTATTTCTCAGCAGCAGGAGCCTGAAGGCAGGAAGCTAGCACCAAGGAGGCTGGACCTGTGGAAATGGCCGAGGAGGCGTCCTTCTTGTAACATGACTGCGAGGGACCCATGAAGACAGCTAAGGAGGGTGGAAAAGACAGCTTAAGAGTACAGAGGACAGGAGCTCAACTCACAGCTTAAGAGTACAGAGGACAGGAGCTCAACTCACAGCTTAAGAGTACAGAGGACAGGAGCTCAACTCACAGCTTAAGAGTACAGAGGACAAGCCGGGCGTGGTGGCGCATGCCTTTAATCCTAGCACTCGGGAGGCAGAGGCAGGTGGATCTTTGTGAGTTCAAGGTCAGCCTGGTCTACAGAGTGAGTTCCAGGACAGCTGGGGCTACAGGGAGACCCTGTCTCGAAAAGACCAAAAAAAAAAAAAAAAAAGAGTACAGGTGATCTGGAGGAAACAGTCACCACAGCAGAGATGCCCCGGAGCACCTCTGTTGCATGCTTTGTAGACATCTGCAAATAACAGATAGAATGAGCATCTACAGTCACTTACTTAAGCTTCTCAGTGCTCAGAATGATGCCTTCATTATTCCTGTTTACAGAGGATGCTGAGACAGTTTAAACACATGTCCCTGGGCACAGGTTAGTAACGTGGTTCTGGGATTTGATGTAAACAGATTCTTAAGGTTCTCAACAGGCTCACTGCTGCAGGAATTTCTATAAGGCAGAAGGTGTGATCACCAGCCAACATAATGTGGAGTGTACTTATTCATGTGCATGTGTGTGTGTGTGTATACACATGTGTACACATGTGGATGCATGCATGTTCATGGGCTTGTATGTGTTTATGCACGTGTACCATGCACAGGGCTCTCCAGTTGTCAGTAGACAGAATGTCAAACAGTTCAGAGCAGATGAAAATACACATGTACCTATTCTGAAACTCATCACCAGATCCCAACTGACTGTGCTTAAGATAAAGGGGAAAGCCCTTCCCAGGCCACTAGCAAGCAGGGTTGATGCCTGTCTCCTGCATCCCAGCATGCTTGCCTCAGCCACATAGCTCCCCACCAGGAGTCCTCACACCAACTGGCCCTGCCCTTCCACACTCAGGCTGCCCCCTTTGCCTGGCCTCTCCTTGCTCACTCTCCCACTCTCCACCATCCTGACCCTCAGCCTCCAGAATCTGGAAGCATCACTTCCTTAGGCCACTTTTCTCCATATTTTTTTCTTACAGCTCTTTGTTTAATGGTCCCAGCTCAGCTCCAACACTCGTGAGCAGAGCAGGGGGCTTAGAAGTAGTTATTTCACCTCTCTGTGCTTCAGTTTATTGATCTATTACATGGCAATAGGGCATCCCTATAAGGATTATTGAGGAAATTAAATAATTAAAGTAGCCAAGAGCACTGTGCCATCCTGAGCAGTTCACAAACACTAAGTGAATTAGAAATGGTATCTTTCTTTTATTGTATCTCCCTCTTGTAGCATTTGTCACTAGTTTAATAGAATAAACAATTGCAGTGAACTCTGGGCATGCCTTTGATCCAGGCCATGGGAGGTGGAGGCAGGTGGATCCCTGAAAGATCAAGGCCAGCCCAGGTTACACCATCCTGGGCAGGCTGTGACTAGTGAGATCCTGTCAGGAGGGGGGGAGTGCAAATAAATAATTGCATAATTAATTCTTTAATTCCTGACACTTCCAACTAAATCCAAGATCTTGTGGGTATGAGACTGTTTGTCTCTTTCTGCATTATACTCTGAGGGTCCTGCAGGAATTAAGCTATCAAGGAGTATGTGTGGAGGAGATTGAATCTATTCGACCAAGAATACTGAGAGGCTTGAAAGACAGTGACCCATATGGTGCCCCAAAGGTACCAGGCTTTTAAGGAAATAAAGCTTGAAAGAGGGTTGGTAATTTTGGAGAACAGTATAGCCCAACAACACAAAAAGAAGCAAGTTCAAAGACTACAAGTATTTTATCAGATTGACAAATAGAGAGATTACCACCCGATTCAAGAATAGAAAGTGTTATCCAGGCAGCTAGGAAGCTGCTCATATGAACTCACTGCAATGGTGACAGCATAGATGCATTCTTAATCACATGTTCAGCTGAAGGGAGGGAAAGTGGAGTCTCTGAAGCTTTCCCTGTACATCCCCACCTCTCTAGATGCAAAAAGCAGTTCTGCTTCTTCAGTCCTAAAATGAGGAAGGTGAGCCCTCCTTACCAAGGTTTGATGGATAAATTAAAATACTCAGATAAAATTTGAGGTGCACAGTAGGCATTCAGTAAGTGGTACCTGCTCCTACTACAATAGTAATTATTCATGCAGAGTAGATGCATTCCAGAGTGATTATATGCAAATCAGTCAATTACTGAAAATCACTGCTGTGTTTGTTCCCTGAAAGAATCTTATGCAGAAGCATTTAGTAAGACATGAAGTCACTGTGCAGCAGTGACACGCCACACACCATATCTAAATGTGCAGCTCCTTTACAATGCTGGGGTGTGATGATTCTCACTATGTTGCTATATAGCTGGCAGTCTGGGGAAAAAGTGTACCCTGGTTCAAGCCTCCTAATGCCTCCTGGAGAGATTACCAGGAGGCAAGTCCCTCCACTCATTCTGGAAGTACTAATTGAGAAGAGAGCCTGAAAGGCTACAGAATGGTCGCTTCTCAAGTGGGCTTGGCAAGCACCATCACTAGTGCAATATAAAACTTGACCCCTACGAGACACCATATTCATCACTGGATTTCCAGCCCCTTCAGTATTCTTGATCAAATAAACTTAGTCTTCTCCACAAATACTCCTGGATTGTTTCATTCCTACTGGACGCTCAGAATGCAGCATAAAAAGAGACAGCTGGCCCCATGCTCTCCAGACCTTGTATTTTGTTAGTGGTGTCAGGAGTTAAAGAATTAATTAATTTTGCAATTCTTTATTAAATTAAAATAGTGATAAATGCCACAATTGGGAGATACCATTTTAAAAAATCTTGACTACACTGCTTACTAGTTTGTATAGCCTTGACCTAGTTAATTTATTTGAGCTTTAGTTGTTTATCTGTAAAATGGGGTTAATACCCACCACACAGGATTATTGGGAAGAGGAAATGAAATAATGCATGCATCCCACCATGTCAAGTGTCTGGTCTGCATCAGAGGTTAATAGAGGGCAGGCATGCGACTCGAATCCATTAGCAAACCCCCCACACAGATGAGGACTGACACAAGAGATAAGAATCCAGGCATGGCGCATTTGAGTTTGCAAAACCTTCGCTAATAAATAAAGGGGAATCAACGTTGGCCTTCAGAGCAAAAGAGTGGGGCAGCGCCGGGAACACATAGAAAGTGAGCCAGGGTGTTTCACACTTATTTGTAATTCCCAAGGCTTCTTTCTCCTTTGCTTCATCTCAGTATTCAGGAAAGTCTTTTTGAAAGTCCATCTTGCCTCAGTAGTGGCAGGAACCCCAGGGAAGGCATCTGGGCCTACTTTCAGCCTGAGAAGGAAGGCAGGATGTGCCACCTACATGGGCTTATGTCCCCCGACATCTCAGATCAAGAAACCCCAAGTGCAGCATGCGGCAGCCTTCGATCTGGGTCTTCCCACTGGGGACACTGCTGGGCCGGTGTCAGGGCTGGGGTTTGAACTCACTAGGCAGAGTGCTCTACACATTTCTCTGAAAACATTTTTCAGAGTTGCACTGGAAGCCTTGACCAAGGGCTTCTTCTCTGCCTCCTCATCATTAGGACTAGGTACAAGGAGTTCCAGGAGGAGAAAGATAAGTCCCATTTGCCATCTACAGAAGGCAGGTGGGTAATGTCTGTCCACCCTCAGCCCTCAGCCTCTCAGTCACTCTGATTCATTAGGGGTGGCAGTCTTCCAAATGCAGCCACATCTCCAGCCCCTGCCACACCTAGCTGGGGCCCATTCAGAGCACGTCAGCAAGTCCTTCCCTGGGGCAGCCTCTGCAGTGGCCCTCTGGCCAAGGCAGTCTCTCAGTTGCTGGAAGACAGCCCAGCCAGAGCCTCCAGCAACATACACGCATGCTCTGGGCCAAGCTTCCCCTGCAGACTCCCCAGGTTCAATTTCACTTTAATCAGAAGTATGGAGATGGACATTTTCAGCAGATCAAAGGAATATGGTAAGAATGAAAGAATTTCTGTTACAGGGCAAAAGTAAGAGAGAAAATGCTCCCTGGAAAAGACAAGCTGCTTTCTGTGACATGTTGGAGGCTGGGGCAAGTGCAGTCCCAAGTCAACTGTGGAAGGGAAGAAATCTGCAAACAGAGCCAGTGTAGTCTGGACATTGGAAGAATGAGTTCTATAGAAAAAGGAGGCAAGTGTGGGGACAGTGACTTCATCAGCCCCTGACCCTTCCTCCCCTTGGTCCTCTACCCCAGCCACTGCTACATGGCCTGCTTTCCAGACTCAGAAGTGAGAAGCATTGCTGTGTTATCCATGCACTGGGGTTTTGGTATAGATGGGAAGATAAGCTTATTAAAATTGGTGAATAACATTAGTGGAGTTATTCAGAAGTGCAGCCTCCAGAGCACAGCAGATAAAGAACTCTAAATCATAATATGCATCGAGAAATTCCTGCCACAAATGAGAGGATTCTGGGCCACTGGCAGTTATGTATTTCCCAACTAAAGTGACAGGTGGGCACATCTACTTTGCAAACATTGGGAACTGGGCATTTATGGCACCAGGCTCCTTGTTGTATCTCATTTTTTTAAGTTTAGAAAGAAACCTTGTAGAAGTGCACTTTTTATAAGCAAACACCCTATATCTACCCTCAAGGCCTAGTTATTCTTGTTTCAGATAAATCTTAAAGTTCAATGATGCTATCTATGGCTTGGATCTTGAACATCTACAAAAAGCTGGTGTGCTGAAGTGTTGGTCACCAGTCTAGGTCTCTATTCAAAGTGCAGAATGTTGAAAAGGTGGGGCCTAGTGAGAGGAAGTTAGGTCATTAGGTGTGCCATTGAAAGGGTACCAGGACCCCTCCTCCCTCCTTCCTCTTTAATTCCCACTGAGGCGCTTCTTTTCTCTCACAGCCTCCATAAGCATCTCCCTCACTGCAGTCCCAAAGGGAATGGGGCCAAGAGACCACCCCCTGAAACCTCCGAAAAACCACTGGCCACCATAACCCTTCCTGCCTCATGAGTTGGTTATTTCAGATATTTTGTCACAGGAATTTCAGAAATTTTGTCACTAGAAAACAGCAACAAGGACAATTCTCAGTCATTAACATTTGTCATCAAATGGAAGCCTCTGGTTGCAGAGAGGGGGCAGTTTTACATTCCATTAGTCTCGGGACTGTGGATAATCAGATATAGCAGAAAATGTAGAGATGATGCAGAAATGAAAAGGGAACTCCATCATAAAAATTAGACCCAAGAATACATCATTATGAGATGGAATTAATAAAGCCAGGCTTGCCACATTGTTTTGGAGATGAAATGTTAAATGTTTCTGTAGAACAGCACTCTCACAGTGGAGAAGTTTCTAGATATAAGCCAACATTTAATCATACCCTGATATCAAATAAAAACTTGACCAACTACCTAAAGTAGTGTGTCGAATTATATGGGAGACCCCAAAACAAAGCCTGCCCTGATTCCCACTGGTTCACAGACACTCAGAGGCTTTCTGCCCATACTACATTTTGAGTGTTTATATTCTTTTTATGTTTCTCTTTATATAACATGTGTTTAAATGTATGTTTTAACTGTGTCTTAATTTCAAAATAAGGCCAAAATTGCTCAAATTCAAGTCAGAATATGGTGAGCATTTTGAAAAATGGACTCCATATGAGAAAAACAAATGAGCCTAGGGGTTGCATGTGTTTAATATGCAAAATGTCCTGGGTTCAGTCCCCAAGCACACACATGCACACAATGTATATAATATTTACTGTATCCCAGACATAGAAATAGATATTTTACATATATCAATACATCCTGTCTCTTTGACAACAGACTGAAGCAAACGATGATGTTCATCCTCACATGTAATGTCTGGGACTGAGGCAGAAAGGAGGTAAAGTATCCCCGAGTGTAAGTAGAAGGATACCCCAACACCCCCTGCCCTCTTTCCAGGCAGCCTGGCTGAGGAGCTCACTCTATGGCCCATTCATCCTATCTTTGTGGAGAATAAATAAATAAGCATGTTTCTGAGTGATGGCAGGAAGTACTCTATGGACTATGGCTAATGATCACAGGTGGGAGGTGTGTTCACTCAGTAATCAGCTTTCATGCACTGTTATTCAAACACAACAAAAGGCACCTTTTTTGGTGCATAGCTTGGTGAGCTTTGAGGAATTATGTACTCAGCTAACTGTAGTCCACAAAATGAAAAGACAAGGGATAATTTCATCAGCCCCTGAAGTGTCCTCATGTTCCTTTGAAAGACACAGTACCTGTCTCCCTCAGACCAAGTAAACACCGATTTATTTCTTCCAGAAATACATCAATCTTGGCCATCCTAGAATTCTATATCAATGGACTTATACCATCTATACCGTTTGTGTCCTGATGCTTCACTCATGATGTTTTTAAGGTTTATCCATATTACTTTGCAGATCAGGAACTCATTTGTAATGGGTTAGTAGAATTCTGTTGTTGCAATATCTTACACTTATTTGATCCACTCACCATTTGGTGGATATTTGAGTTGCTCTGGGTTTGGAGCCATTATAAATAAAGCTGAAATGAATACTCAAGCATGATTCTTAGTCAGGTCATGTTTTGCTTCTTTTGGGTAAATATCATGGAGTGGGGTTTTTGAGTCACGTGTTTATGATTAGCATAGAAACTGGCAAAATGCTTTCTAAAGCCACTGTGTCATTTTACACCTTCATCAGCAAGTCCATGCCAACACTTGGGATTGTCAGATTTAATTTAACCTATATTTTCCTAATATATATTTTGTATTGTATGGGTTTTTTGAGGGTGCTGAGCAGATTTTCATGTACACATTGGTCATTTATAACCTATTATTTTGTGAAAAGGAACTGTTGGCCATTTGTAAGTTAGACATTTACTTTCTTATCATTGAATTATAAAAGTTCCATTGAATATAAACAAGCCCTTTGCCATATACATGTATCATGAATACTTTCTCTCAGTCTGTGGTTTATAGGCAAATAATTATTGGATGCACAGCTGTCTCCCTAAGAAAAACACCTAAAATTGTGCCCTTAAAAGGTGGTAGTGTTAGGCCTGGTGACACATGCCTTTAATTCCAGCACTGGGGAGACAGAAGCAGACAGATTTCTGTGAGTCCCAGGCCAACTTGGTTTACATAGCAAGTTCTAGCCAGCTGGGGTTAAATGGTGAGAAATAATAAAATTAAAATAAAATAATAAAATGGGAAAGAAAAGCTCAGCAAGGGAAAGAATGTGAGAATGAGCACGAATATTAAAAATATTTTCTTTAATTTTTATTACATTTATGTGTATATAGTCAGGGGGCCACATGTGCTTCAGCACATCCACTGAAGTCAGAGAATAATGTGCAGGAGCTGCTTCTCTCCTTCTACCATGTGGGCTAACTCAGGTCTTCAGTCCAGCAGTGGGTGCCTTTACCTGCTGAACCATCTCACTGGCCCCAAACATTTTAAATACAAAGATGATTCAAAGTCAAAGATATGAGAGAGTAAGGCAGAAAGGGAAGTTAGAGCCAGGCAAAGGAGGGTGACAAGCTCTAAAACTTGGAATTTATTCTACCTGCCTCAGGGATCCATAAAGATTCCCTAATATACAGTAGATAGAGTCAAAGCTCTGCTTCAGGAAAACACTTTAAAAGCAATGGGTAACAGAGTTCCCAGAGCCTCATAATAAAGATGAGACAACTATAGTCAAAGCTGCAGAAAATGAGGTTTTACTGACTACTTTCTCCTTGCTGTGGTGGAATGCCTGACCTGAACAACTTTCAGAGAGGAATCATTTTAGCTCAGATTTCTAAGGGTTTACTCCTTATCATTGGGCTTCCTGTGTTTGGGCATAACATGGCGACAACGGGCAAGTGAGGTGAAGATTACTACTCTCCTGGTAGATGGGGAGCAGAGAGGGAGGAAGGGATTGGGAACCTGATGTCCTTCAAAGATATAGCCCTTGTGACCTAATTCCTCAGGCTACACCCCGCCTCCCCAAGTTTCCAGATCCCTCCAATGCAGCACCAGCCGCTGCGACCACACATTGAAAGAATAAGCCTGGGAAGGCATTTCAAACTCAAATCATAACAGACGTCCTGAGGCAGGGTATAAAAAGCAAATAAATGATAGCTTATGCAATTCAACCAGCAGCTCTTGAGAGTTAGCAGAGATCAGGTATGAAGGAGCAGGAGGAGACAAAGAGGACCCAGAATGTCCAAATAGGGGGACTGCCCCACAGCTGCCGAGGGCCAGTTTCAAGAAATGTGAGGGAAAAGGGGACGTGCACGCGTTGATAGGCCCCAGCTGCGCTGGTGTCCCACCTACCCCATATGAAGCAGGAATGTCCTGTTTCCCTCACGGAAATGGGCTTAGAGATATGAAATGGGGATCATCTGCCGGGGGAAAACTGCTGATGTTGCTGGAGTAAGAAGCATCATTCTGACAGAAAACGAAGGAAAAAAGATTTTCCGTAAGAAAGGGTGGGAGGAGCAATAGACGTGGGTTCAGGAAACTGCGAAGGAAAGTAAAGCGGTTTCAAAAGTGGGAAGAAACCCAAGAGACAGCTGTGAATGCCTAGCGAGTCCAACACAGCTTCCGCGTGCTTCAGGAGGGTGCGTACTGGAACCATTGAGAAAAACGGGCGTCCTGTTCAGCATGCTCTAGCTTCAACGTATTCTATTTAAAGAGAAGCATGTCATATCTTTAAATTTTCTTTTTATATGCTATATATTTTTATAACATTGTCAATTTAAAGTAGTGAGCTCGAGTTAACTTGCAAAATCATTTATATGAAGAAAACCATGGAATTCCCTGAGACAGATGAACACGTGGAGTGGTTTTCAAATCCATTTTATTTCACAGAGTAACCCTCCCTTCAAATGAAACTTTATTCAGAAGTCCAACTTCTGAGACAAATAGAAGAAAAACTGATCTGATTACAGATTTGGAGATAGGAGCACAGCCTCACCACACCCTCAACAGATAGATAAAGATTGATAAATAGGGCTGGGGATATAACTCAGTGGTAGAGCACTTGCCTAGCATGCTCAAGGTTCTGGGTTCAATCCCTGGAACTGCCAAAAGAAATCAGATTGAACAACAAAATTAGGTGAATGGAGATAGATGAACAGACAGATAACTTCTAACACCTTCCAATTCCCTGCAGAATACATTCTGTCCATGAGACCAGGAACATTATCTTTGGGATCTGCTGTTATCTCTTTAGAGCCTCAATTAGTAATAGCACTTGTTAGCACTAAATAAACATTAGTGAAAATGCATCTGAGCCTCTAAAGAATGATAGAATTTTTAAAAAGACAGCTGACATTTATTAACTAAACCCAGTCTCTGCTGCTTGCTCTAGCACTGAGGTTCATGATTAAAAAATGTAGAAGCAATTTTGACTGGATACAGTATAATAGCCAATAGCATCTGATGGTCTGAGGAATGTCAGTGGAAAGCTCAGCTGTGCTCCACACTGCTTTGCCTTCTCCAGATAAATACAAGTTTGCTCACCTGACACTGGTTATAGGCATCCCAAGAGAGAGAGAGGAGGAGGAATGAGTACCTTTTTAGGATAGAGCTCAAAGCAAGCACATTCTGCTGGCCACAGCAACCCATAACCAGCCTAAATTCAAGGGGTAGATATCATGGTCATTGTCACCCCAACCTAAGACATTCTAGCTTCACACTCCTGTACACCAACGATTCAGTGTTTACTACTAGGCTAACACTGAAAGCCTGTGGGATTTCTTGACATTTGTTTTTTAGCCCCACCAACCTGCTTTGGATGCCTGTCCTCTCCAGCCTCTTTGGTATTCCTTGCTGCTCCCTTCTACATCAGAAGAGGTTCTGTGGAAAGCATTCATCCTGAGAGAAAAATGACTAGGTGGCAGGTGGCGCCTCTCTGAAGATAACCACATTCTAATAGATGCATGTGTCTGCAGCTAAATGATGGAGCACTGTGGCAGCATTTCTGGCAGTTCCAGAGGGTAGGAGAAACTTCTGAAAGCCTGTGAAAATTGCTTCTCTACATGGGGCAAGAGAAGTCTTTTGTTTGTTTGCTTTTTAGTTACTTTAGACAAGTCAAGTATACAGCCCCACTTCCAGTGGCCACTCGATAAACACTTATCGAGTGTTCCACAATCTATTTGTGACTGAAGTTTGAAGTTCTTTTCTGTGTGAGTAATCATGGAAGAATGGTAGAATGAACTAGAAATGAGAGAGCTGAGCCTCAGGCCATTCTTAGCTACCACCTGATGGTTTGACCTCTCTTGGCTATTCTTAGCTTATCTGAATCTCAGTTGTTTTCTCATTTAAAAAATGAGAGATTTGATTTGACAATTCTAGGATGACTTTCAGTTCTGATACCCTAAGAATTCTAATAAATCTTCAGCAGAAGAGCGTGATGGTCCATTCTCCTCCCTTACCAGCAAATCAGAAACTCACTGTGTTCTTCAATATGAGTAAGCCAATGTGCAGGTTCATGTATGTGTGCGAGTGCCTGGACAAGCCTGTACCATGTACATGTGAGTGTGCCTGTGTACTTGTGCAAACCCATGTGCTTATGCAAACCTGTGTGTATGTGCAAGTCCAAACCTACGTGAACATGACTGTTCCAGACTCTGTGTGTGGAGGCCTGTGTGTGCAAACACAAGCTTAGGAAACCATGTGTGTGAGCCTGTGCATGCATCTGTGAGCCCTGTACATGTGTTTCCAATTCCTATGTGTATGTATACAAGCTTACATTCATATGACTGTACGTGTGTGCTCTTGTGTGTGTAAGCCCTGTCATGTGTTAAAGCTTATGTGTATGTATGCAAACCAGCGTGCTCAAGCCCTTTTGCACATGCAAGCCCATGTTCATGTGTGTGCAATCCCATGTATATGTGACCTGTGTTCAGGGGAAAACCCATGTGTGTATACAGGTTCATACATTTGTGATCCTTGTGCATATGTGTTCAAGTTCATGTGTGTGTGAGCCACATGTAGTCCTATGTCCGGCTGGTTGTTCATCTGGTCCTTTGCACTGTGAGCATTTCTACAATGATCAGCCAAATGGGTCACAAGCTGTCCTAGATTCTCTAGATTCCCATAAGCAACTCTGAGGACATAATAAGATATTAAGTTTAGGAGGAATCATTGATAGATTTCTATTCACCAAATATGTTCTTCCTCTGAGAATAACTCAATAATGCGGCTTTAAAAGGTTGGAGTTCTTTATTCTCTGACTCCCAGCCTATTCCTCCAAGCAACAACCATGCCCAGCATGTAGTTCTCTGTGTATACATTGAAATGCTGACGATTGTATACATTTTCTCTACCCACACCATGCATCTATCTGTCCTGGATATACACAGCCATCTTCTGCCTTTAAACATTACTCTGTATATACAATGTGGGTGGTGTGTATTTGGACCTGCCTGGAAGAAGGCCATGCACCTATATATTTCACAGTCCTGTCTTAACAATCTGCCATAACAGAAAATGAGAAAAAAAAATAAACAGGGATAGGACTCTCTTTTGCAAACTCAACATCAAAAGTCACTGAGTGACTTTTCTGGGCAATAGCAGGAGGTAGAGCTCAGGAGCAGCAGTTCTGAATTCCACGTGCTGGGGGAAGCAGTTCAGTGCTTCGTCTTCTCCTGGGCTCTGTCAAGCCCCATTACTTGGGTGGACGTGGTTTGGCTCAAGAGCATTCACTATTCATTTGTTTTACAAACACGCTCTACCTTTCTTGGAAGGTTATTCCCCAGAGATAAAATGTTTGGAGGTTGATTTGGGGCTTAGCAAGTTCCTACCTTTAAAACCAGGTCTCCAAAGAAAAAATAGAAACTGAGTTCAAAGGTGGATTACCTATCAGAGCAAACTTAAGCTTTAGTTAAGCTTCTGCTCAACATTAACTGAAAGTGAATAATATATTTTTTAAGCAAAGAAGTTATCCCTGTTTGCAAATAAGCCTGTTTCTCCAGTTACCTTGAGGCTCCAAAATTCAATATCTCTAATCTACAGGAGTGCACTGAATCCACAGAGATATCATGTGGCATGGCATTCCAGTGGGTTCTCCTGAGGCCCAAAGCATTCTTCCATTGCAAGGTCATTGCACTGAGTATTATTAGCATGGCAATAAGGAACATATGCACAGAAAAGTTCAGGGTGAGATCAAAAGGTGACCCAAAGATTATCTTCACGTTCCAGTCTGTCCAGTACTGAGTGGGAGTACAGAAAGAAGGTGGAGGAGGAGGATGAGGAGGAGGAGGAGGAAAAAGAGGAGGAGGAGGAAGAAAAGGAGGAAAAAGGAGGAGGAGGAAGAGGAAGAAGAGAAGGAGGAGGAAGAGGAGGAGCAGGAGAACAAAGAAGAGAGGGAGGAGGAGCAGAAGGAAGGGGAGGGAGAAAGAAAAGGGAAAGAAAAAGGAGGATGTGGAAAAGTTTAAAAGAGAAATAATGGAGGGAAGACGACATCTGGCTCTAGAAGGTGAAGAGTGAGTCCTGTGACCACTCAAATGTGATACAAACCAGGATATAATTGAGTGCCTATAGGAGGAGCTGGTAACAGACCACACAGAAACTTTAGGAATTTCAAGAACTTCAGGAGACTGAGGGACAGTGTGAGGCAGAGTTCTAAGGCAGTCTCAGGGTTCTACCCCTTAGTGTGCTGTGCTTGCCCGCTGGAGTACAGGATCCCACTCCTCGAGGGTCTTAGAAGTTAGAGAGAGGAGACAGATTCCAAGCTGCCGTACAGGATCTCATCCTGGCCTTGAGAAAACAACCTGCTTTGTTTCAAAAAGGACCATGCTGGACAGTCTTGAGGAGAGAGGCTCCTGATCAGCAAGAACTCCTTCCTCCAGCTGCAGGAGCTAGACTGTGCTGACAGAGCCACATACCTGAGGACTCTAAGTATTGAAAGAAACACAACTAGATCTGGCTTTGACTCCAGTCTTGTGGAGCTTGCACCAAGAAAGCCCAGCAACTGTGCATAGACTCATGTCTCCTTATCTATGAAGCCTGAGAGATGATGGAACAATGCTTCAAGTCACTGTGTTTGTGGTAAATTGTCACAATTTATCACAAAGGAAACAATGCTGAATGTTTCTCAGAACAGAAATACTTCGAATTGGGCCCAGAAGAAGAGGCCGAAAACTGGAAGAGATTCACAAGAGGTAAGAAACTGCTTTGCTGTGGAGAAAAAAAAAAAAAAAAGGAGCCTAGTATGAGTGGAAACCCAGTATCAGGAGACCCAGTGCAGGATGTCTGAGACATCACGGACAGGGGGACCTTATGTCTCATTGTGATGTATCCAACATGCTTACCTCATGAGCAGGTCATGGGCCATCGAGCCCACTGCATATGTGAAAACTGAGTTCCAAGGTGCTTGCCAGACATGCGCTGACGTGATGAACCAGACATGAGCTGACATATGATGAACCAGTCATGAGCTGACATATGGTAATCCAGAACAGTGTCAGCTTTCCAAAGTGAAAATCTGATTGAAATATATGAAATACTATTTGTTCCTGTAACAAAGAAAATAAAATTCAGATTTGCAACCAGTACCTGATACCCTGCATTACATCCCTTAACTCAACATGGTATACTCTAGCCAAGGTCCAGAGAGAGAGAGAGAGAGAGAGAGACCATACATGCCTTGCATTGGCCATATGAACTCCTAGACTGTTTCCTTCCTATCCACCTCTCACATCCAGCTTCCCACCTAAGGTCCTCACCATGGACCTTGCATTCTTCCTTTAATTCTCTAGCCCAAAGTAATTTTTCTGTGCTAATCCCCCAGGTACAAACTTTCTTGAGTGAGCCTGTAGCCTAGCAAATACACCTCTATTGGCACTAAATGTTAATACTGACAGCAATAATAAAGCAGAAAATTAATACTCTCACAGTTACTGGCTGAATACCTAAAGGGTGTACCTTTCAATGAATATTATCCTCTTATATCTTCATCACACTTTTACATATTTCCCCATTAACTGTTGACTTTCTCAAAGTGAAGGATGAGATAGATTTTTCATCTTTGTATCCCTCAAAAATATATTTAATACATGAGGTAAAAGAGTTTAATATGCTGGGTGTGGTGGGTCACTCCTTTAATCCTAGCACTTGGGAAGCAGAGCCAGGTGGATCTTTGTGAGTTCAAGGCCAGCCTGGTCTACAGAGGGAGTTCCAGGATAGCTGGAGTTACAGGGAGACCCTGTCTCAAAAAGACCAAAAAAAAAAGTTTAATACAAAAGTAGGACTTGAATTCAAGTTCCTAGATCACAGAGCAGGTTTTCTGTTGCCTCACCGTCATGATAGCATGAATGCCGGTCAGATGCTTGGTAAAACTACAAAACATCCCTGCGACCAAGAGGGGCAGCAGATCCCGAAACAGGTCCCTTTCTGTGCCCCCTCTCCTATCTCCTTCCTGCCTCCTGCTGCCAAAACAATTTAGATTATATGAAAGCTTCTCAGCAGTCTGCATCTACTGCATCTATACCAGAAACAGGAGGATGTGGCTTTTGAGCAGTAGAAGAAGCATCAGGTTGATGGAAGGAGAGCCCCCAGCAAACAGGGCATGGAGACCTGGACTCTGCATGGGATCTCCAATCCCCAAGCATATGGGCAGCCCAGAGAGCTTCCAGGTGAGGCACTGGAACCTCCATGCTCACCTGGGCCTTGGAATTCCACGCTGAACTCTTAAGCATTGCCTTTGTAGACAGATACCAGGAACTGCAGCAAACTCTTAGTTATCCCGGCGAACAGAGCTCTCCTAGCTCAAGTCCAGCATCCAGGGACAGTCAGCAGAACCCTCTTTATGATCCTCTCCTCATCTTCATCTCTTTCCCTGGTATTTAACAAAAGCTGAACATCGACTTAGCACTAGCTAACACCAAGTTCTTCTCTGCTACCCCGAAGACTCAGCCAGGAAAATCAGAAAGAAATGCTTCTTTTCAATTCAATATAACAGATTCTACCAAACTTCAGTCCTCTTTCTTTCTGCTTTGCCTGTGACTTCCACCCAGCCATCCATTCTCTAATGCAACCTTCAAAGTACAGATTGGTAGATCTCTGTGTGTGCACACTGCAAGAGAAAAAGCATCAGTATCTAACCTGCAGAGTCAGCACAGGGCTGCAAAAGGAGATTAAGGCCAATTAAAGGTGTAACTCTTGGGAACAATTAGCAAGGCCCTACATTATTTTCCATAGAGGAAAAAAGTCAGACATTTTTAATCCAAGAAGTGAAGGGAAATCACCTATTTGATGCTGTGATCCATGTTAATTCTTGCTTCTTCTCATTCAATTCAAAGAAGCTTATTTCCAACAACAGGAAACAGAAGAAACCCAGAGGTGAAAAGGAAGCAGTTGCCCTCTAGGAACTGAGAGTCCAGCCACTGACTGACAAAGAAACAAACAACAGGGCTAGGGGCTGTAGCTCAGTGGTGGAGTGTTTGACTTAGCATACACAAGGCCTTGGGTTCAATACCAGGACTGCAAATAAATAAACAAGCAGCTAAATAAATAAGTAAAGTACAGTGGAGTTGGGATAAGTCCAAGAAAGAAGCAGAGGAAGAGATGTGTGAAGAGACAGTTTAAAGAAGTGGCTTTGGGAGGCCCCCTGCTTCCCATTTCAGTACATGGGACAACCAAAAGCTATTTCGACATAGAGTTCTGAAAAATAATAAATGAAAATATGTGTTCTTTTCTATTATAAAACTATGCATTCCTAAGAATATAATATTATCAAAAACTACCATTACAAAAGCAATTATTCTAGTGGGGAATAAAAAGGTTGTGCTAGAGAGTTTTAGATGTGCAATAACAATGCTATTTTTCCTATAGGAATTTCAGCAATGAGATTGTTTCCACTAGGTCTAAGTGTATTTTATTTTAGGTACTACATTGGTTCATCAAAACTGACAAATCTAAACATCCTGAGAAAATCTGAGCAGCGCCTAATATGAGACTAAAGTCAGTTAGAGAACTTCAAAATCAAACCCAGCTCCATTTACAGCTGGGGTCAGATTATATTACTCTCTGCTAAATATTCTAACTCCCTCCCTGAGACAGACTCACAGACCTTCAAGTTCTGAACTCAAGAGGGACCATGCAGCCTGATGTAAAGGTACATGCTTTTAATCCTAACACTTGGGAGGCCAAGGAAGGAAGACTGGGCGTTTGACCCCAGCCTGGGGTGCGAAGCAAGTCTAATGCCAGCCTAAACTACACGGTGAAACCTTATCTCAAAGAAACAAACAAAAACCTACAGTACCCATAATAGGACTGGTTTGGGCCAGCGATGACAGAAATGAGAGGTGTCAACGAATGCTCCACTATGTCTTTCCCTTCTGTCTCTGCCATGTGTAGTCCAGCCAGGCATCCTCCTTTTGTCTGGGCCCTGGAGTAAAGATGACTACAGAGCATGGGCCCAGCTGACTCAAGATTTTACACAGGCTGTGCTATGGTCAGAATGTGTCCCCATGAAGAGGGGCCCCAGGTAGTCCCTTGCTTCTTCCTCCATGCAAGGACGCAGATCCCCGCTATGAACTAGGAAGTGAGTAGGCCCTCACCCAATGCTAAATCTACTGGATCCTCACTTTAAGCTTTCCACACACACCCCTAAGAACTGTAGGAAATAAATTTCTATTTGCTGGTTTCTGGGTTCATGGCATTTTGCTATACCAGCCAAAGAGACTAAGATACATGGCAGAGAGGGAGGTAAACCTTCTTTGTTACAGCCAATGACATTCAGTAATCATTGGTTAGTACACATTTTTTTTTCTCTTCTTATTGATCATAGATATAAAAGTAAAGAAACATGAACTGTGCAGGCAGTAGTCACATAAAGAACCTCCTGTAAGCCCAGCGTGTTTCCCAGATTAATCCTGAAGGTCTGATGGGTGTACAAGTATTGCCATTGGAAGACTTTGTACTAGGAATTTTTCAAATATAACCTCACTTAATCCACAATGGAAATAAGGGAGAAATCTATATAAATGGTATAGATAAGAAAGCAGAAAGCCAACAGAATTTACCAGATAAAACTTATTAAGTGTGCCAGGCATTTAATCCCAGCAGATGTATGTGGATCTTTATGAGTTCAAGGCCAGCCTGGTCTACATAGGGAGTTCCAGGAAGCTGGGGCTAAAGGGAGGCCCTGACTCAGAAAGAGCAAAAAATAAACTTATTAAGTGTGTAAAGAAGTTTTACTTTATTTTATTTCTAGATCCAGTTCTCATGTCACTCTTCCTCAGTACTAATTAAAGAATAAGTCAGTTAGCCACACAGGCAACCTCAAATTACAGCTCTGAAGACATAAAAACTGGGGTCATGTACACATGATCTGAGTTCAGTTACTTAACCTCTCCAAGCTTAGGTTTCTGTCTGTAGATTAGAGATAAGATCCCTTCAGCACATTAGAGAGTGTATGTATGTGTGGTACCCACCCATTGCCTGGGACATATCAACACTAATTTAATGGTCATGTTCAGTATACTTAGAGTGAGTTCTGATACAACCATAGTACACCAGGACAGAAGAAAATTTCTTTCCTTTGAGCATCCTAGAGAAAGAAATCACTTCTATGGTCCTCAGGAAACCCAGCTACCTGAGAACTAAAGCATGCAGAGATGCAGCTGGGCCTAAGACAGGTAGGAGTCAAGGCCATGGCTGCAGAGGGCCTCAGAGCCAGACCTACAGGGCAGCCAAAACCTGGCTAGCTCTCAGTCAGGCAGGAGCCAAGACAGCCACCAGCCGACCTGGAACAAATGAATCCATAACATATAGGACAGGTTGGGCACCAACAGCCACAGCAAAGGGGTTTAGAGGAATGAGACCTGGCTCAGGATGAAGGCAGAGATAGTGGCAAACAACAGGAGCCTGCGACACCATGGCCCCTGACTGCCAACGAGCTGATGGGAGCAGCTGATGGGACTGACAGGAGGTGAGGATGACGAAAAGCACTTAAGCAAGAGCTTCATGTCTCAGTTGTTGTTGCTGAAAGCCTCCTGCCACAGAACAAAGCAATCAGTCAGTCACCCTGCCTCCAGCCCCTCGCTGCCCGCCTCCCTTTTCCCACCTTTGCAGACCTGGACCATTCATCCCTTTGTCTCTCCATCTCAGACCCTGGCAGTCCAGACCCAGCAAACAGACACACCAGCTGGAGCCCAGTCTTTACCGGCTGTCTCTCAAACCACCAGCTCCTAAGGCTAGCTGGGCTAATGGGGGTGTTTGTGGGGGCGGGGGGGGGACGGACTGTCCAGGGGAGCTGGAGCTACAAAGGGGCTGCACAGAGACCTTCCTGTCTCCACAGCTTGCCATGAATTTTACATTAAAATGGTACCCGTGTGTTTATAATTTCAGTGCCTGGAGATGGCCTTTTCCCAGAGTTCAGGGTATGCCTACGGGTTTCTGAAGATGGCAAGGTGACTGTGAATTACCAATTAAAAACAGTTTTGAGTTTGGGCATTTCTCTCCCCCCAAAGAAAGAGCACTTGGTGTTGGAGGTTCCTGGGTTCTTGCTCTGGCTTCTACTCATCCTTAAGACTCATGCAAGCCTGTCTGTTCTTGAACTCCTTTCCTCACCTTCCAGGGTCCCCTCCTGGAGCATTCTGGATGGCAGGTATCCTCATCTGATATCATATGGTAGCAGATGCAACTTGTGACCTGCTTGTCTGTCTGCCTTCCTCCCCAGACCACCAATCACCTCCCTCACAGACAGCCAAGATAATATTCTCTTTTCTATCCTCAGTATCCACGCAGGCTACTAAATAGTCCCTTGATCAAATCTGTGAGATAGGAACTTCCAAATCGACAAAAGTGAGATGAAGTGCATACTGTTTTTGTTGGTTGGTTCCAGGCTGGTATGTGGGGAATCACATGTGAGAGAATAACTAGAGGGCGTCTGGAGAAGTCCCCTGCAAGTGAGTTACAGATAGATGGAGCACTGTGCACCTTGCTGCTTCACCAGCATTTTGAAGCACATCTTGTATCCAGGCATCATGCCAGTGCAGATGGGACCCTCCTTGGAAGGGACAGGTCCCCACTTGAGTCATTGACTCTTTCAGCCCTGTACTTAGCCTCCAGCTGTGACCAAACCAGTGAGCCCCAGCTCCATGGCCTCAGACCACCCCTCACCTTGCTGCTGGCTATGGCAAATCCTCACATTCTTCATGGGAAGATCACCAACCACACTGCATTTCAGCTTTGTGTAGAGCAGAGGACCTGGTGTGAGGAACGGGAGGCATAAAACACAGACTGTAAGGCACAATCTCCCCTGCAACAAGCACATGAAACAGGATGAAGATGAGGGCTGGAAGACGGAACAAAAGGGAAACGGTGGTTCAGAGGAGGAGGAGCTCCTGCCAATGTGCTGCAGAGAAGTCGTCATCAAAGGGACAGCATTTCAGTTTCATCATGCCAAAATGGTAGATGCAGCTCTGGGAAAAGCTCTTCTCAGAAATCAAAGCACGGAGGGACCTGGAGGGTCAACCCCTCCACTTCTCCATTGTCCACCCCAGGAGTCAAGGTGGAGATTCGGTAATTCATCTGGTAATACCAAGCCTGGCGCTGGCAGTGCTGGGGTATAAACTGATGTGGCTTGAACATCCTTCTAAAATTTCCCTTCAAATTCAACTGTCATTGTAACAAGAGTTGAGAAATGGGACCGCTAAGAAGTGGTTAGGGCAGGAGGGCACTGTCTTCATATATAAAAAGGGGCAGTCCAGGTCCCTCTTCCTCTCTTTCCAACATATTCATTTGTCATGTGATGTCTCCCGCCTTGTTATGGCCCTGCCAGAAGCCCTTACAAGATGCAGGCCCTGGACCTTTGACTCCCCCACCCCTGCCCCTCTAACTACTGGCAAGGTAACCCTTTGTTTATATCAGCCCGCCTGTTATAGCAGCAGCAAGCACACACAATGAGGCACAAACTGCAGCCCACACTTTGGCCAGGAAATGACCTGACAAGAGCGCTGGAGGTAGAAGCACAAGGAGAAAAAGAAAATGAAGAACAAGAAAAAGGAGAGGGAGACAGAGAACAAATTATATTCAAAGCAAAACCCTTTATCCACAGAGGAGAAAAGACCATGTTTTAAAATTATGCCACAAAATTCTAAAAGCAAAATAATGAAAACCCATTGCAAGACAGTAGCTGCAGAAATGGAAAGGTGTAGATGATTCTAGAAAGGTAAGTTAAAAGGCTGATAAAGTAGTAGCTGAGGGGGAAATAGGATTTCAAGGTTTCAAATTCAAACAACTTAGAAATCTATACTTTTTGGAATATACTACCACCGTCTCCAGTGGTTCACAGATGCCCAACAGCTCCCCAAGAGTAACAGAAACCCCCAAATGCAATTCTACTTCATGCCTGAGAGCTGGAACATGGTAAGTAGAGGGTGATTTTTTCTCAGTGCAGCACTCCTATACCATGGCAACAATATTACTAAGTCCATAAATAATTGATCTCAGATAAATAAGTCTTGTTTGCAGTAGTAAAATTCACCACACTTCTAAGAGCACCCAGTGCTGAGCTGCACTATCCCAGCTGCTCACAGGGGCTCTGAGATGTGCAAAACCCCCTAAATTCTGTCTCCAATCAGAAACCACCGGCTTTGTTGAGGTTTAATCATGTTCAAATCTAGGATGTGCCCAAACATGACGGAGGCATTGTTTTCTCTCCCTCAGCCCTCCATATGTTAAAAGCATCTATTAAAATGTGTCTGAGATGGAAGGCACCCAACACACTGTCATTAATTTAAGGAAATAAAATTGTACCATATGAAGGGTTATCATAAGGAAGATGGTGACCAGCTGTTCTCCATCTCCTCTGGGTTAGAAAAAGAGACAGTGGGAGGGAGTTCAATTTGAAATTGAATTGAGTGGGAACTTGACAGAAGGAAGGAAACATCGCCAGCCATGTTCCCAGAGAGGAACAGTGGAGCTGTCTAAGTGCATAAGAGCTGGTCACAGGGTAGGGATGCCCGCTCTGTCAGCCCATTATAAAATTTACTGCTTCTCTGCCCTGGGTGGCCAAGTAGCTGGAGTGTCTTTTCTTTCACCTTTTTCCAAGCAAAGCCTGCTTTGTAAAACTTTTCAACTAAAGCTAGAAACAGTAGAGGCATTTTAATTTTAATACAAATTGGTGCCTGCCAGCAAACGAATAAAGCATGGATCATGTTATCAAAGGTTCTTCCTAAGACTCAGCCCACAGCCCCCTAGAGCATCCAGTACAGCTCTGCCTGGACCACTCAGGACCTACCTGATCTTTACAGATCCATCTGAAATTCTGCCAGTTGAAGAACTCTCCTTCCAACCCATCAGGTGCTAATTAATAAGAAATCTAGTTTAGGCCAGTGACTCCTACACCCTGTCTTCTCCCTGATACCTCTGCTTCGCTCTCATTTTTAAGCATCCAGAGCACTGTCTCCATCAAAATATGTTCTTAACAAATAATTTATATGATCCATTTGCTGCCTAGTATGAATTTAAATCACCTGCTCTCTCTCTTCCCATTGTATCTGTCTATGAGCTGCGACTCCCACTGGAGAGCCAAGGACCTGCTTCTCTGGCCAAGAAATTTCAAAATACCAGCAAAAGAGCAGGGGGTATTTTCTCTGAAAGGAACTGTCTCAGCCCTGAAACTGCCCCAAGTAGGAGACAGATAATGTCATGCTTTGGGGAGGGAGACTCGACTGCTCCCCAAGGCCATGTGTCAAAGACTTGATCATCAGCTTGAGTATCTATGGAATGATGGTGGGATTTTTAGGAGGTGGGCTCTGCAGGAGGAAGGCAGGGCATTGGGATGTGCCATTGAAGGTCACCTTGGCACCCTGCTCTCCACCCCCTCTTCTTCCCCAGCCACTGTAGGGTGAGCAATCCTGCCCCCCCATGATTTCCTATCTGTAATGTTGTCTTTCACCACAGGCCCAAACTGTGGAGGCCAAGAGAGTATGGAACAAAATCTCTAAGATTATGAACCAAAATAAACCTTTCTTCTACATAAATAGCTTATCTTAGGTATTTTGACACAGTGACAGAAAGCTGACCCACACACTCAGCCTTTCATTTGGGGCTGTTTGACTACACTCACTACATTTCACCATTTCAATGGTGATATCATTAAAATTGAAAGGAAATCGGAACATCTTCAAACAAAAAAAAAAACTGAATTGGCCTTCTACACTAAAGCAGCAGATGAAATCTGGGAAATTAAGTACTATTCGTTATGCAAATATTACTCATAACCATAGAAGGAAGTAAGGAAAATGTGCAAATGTACATGCTATTAGTGGAGGAGAACAAAGTGCTAGGGGTCTTCAGAGGAGGGAGAGAAGAAAAGAGTTAGTTGAATTAGGAAAAAAAATGCCCAAGGGAGATAGTATTTGGCAAATACTAAGGTGGTAGACTTTAAAAGCAATTTAGAATTCAATAGAACTTGATAACTTGGTCAGAGGCAGGCAGGTAGCATGCATAAGGAGTGAGGAAGGTTGGCCTAGGAAGCAGATGGAGTAAGTTAAGGGGTACATACAAGAGGAAGCAGTGAGGGCCCAGGCTGGAAAGGCTCAGGGCCACACCTTAGCTGACCCTCAATGCCCACCACAGCCAGAGCTTTGTACATACAAGTAAACAGGAGTAACTTGCAGATTTTTAAGAAGGGAAGAATTCAGTCCTCATATAACCCTGAAATGCACACTGGCTGTTTTGTTTTCATAAGGACTTCTCAGCCTCCCCTTCACCTCCCTGGGTCTGGCCTCCCTGACTGGGTTCCACATACACCTGAGTGACTACAGAGCCCTCCTTACGAAGCCCATCTCACCCTCCTCCTCTCCATTCTATTCTTCTTAAAATGTACAAGTTCCCCATTTGGGTCTAGTATGGAAGAAAATCCAACTGAAAAGACAGAAGGAGAAATGCTTTTGAATAATAATCCTTGGCACATAGGTTGCCTTTTTTTCTTTAATCAAGGACTGTTTCAACTGAAAACCTGGCAAAGCCCCTATGTTGAGGACATTGCTAGAGCACAGCAAAGAAAGAGGGCTGGGAAAAAATTAGCTCCTTATGTAGCCATAAACCTCAGGGGTGTTTCTCTGACACCTCTGAGCAGGAGACCAAGCCCTCTCCTGGAAGCTTGACAAGAAGCTTGAACCCAGCCTCCACACCAGCAGGAACCTGAACCCAGGCAGGGTTAGGGGGACAGTGTGGCTCCTTCCAAACCAAAGCAGCATTTATTTTGTGTTTAAGTACTGTAAAGTTGGTTGATGATAATGTACTCCCCTGCTGGCAGTCTATGTCAAAGTTTCAGCCTCATGGGGATGGTTATGATCTAAGCTTTTTCAGAGAAAAGAAAAAGAAATGAAAGAAAACAAACACATGCCACCCCACCGAACTCCAGCTCTTTTAATGGACAAGTTGACAGAGTCCTTAACCAGCCTCTCCCTGGGTCTCCGCCATAATTGCAGGCTTGGAAGGAGAGTTGTGTTTCCTGTGATTAGAGAGTGTTTGTGCTTCTGTCCATTAGGAACAAAGAGGAGGGAGCGTTTTCAAGAACTTGACGCCAAACACTCTTCACTAGGGATTTCTACTCAATTACTTGCAAAATAATCTCCAAGGTGGTCATTTCATCATTAAAATGTTCTTTTAGAAATTTTCCACAGGGTTAGTCAGAGCTGATTCTGAGAGGGGGCACTTTGGAAATCATGTGGTTGACTTAGCACCATCTTCTCCTAAAACAGTACCCACCACATCCCCTTCCCATCTTGTTCCGTATCATCAACTCAGGCCCTTGTTTTTGTCTGCCCAGACACTGATGAAGATACACAGCAAGATTCTCCAGCACCCATGTGCCTCTTCCATCAAAGGAATCCATCAACTCAAAGGCCAGGGGGTGTGGGAGCAGAGGCAAAACACCCTGGAGAAGCAAGAAAAAAGCAGAGTGGGCATCTTTGGGACTGTTTATCATCAGCAGCTTTAAAAACAGCCTGGAGTTCGTGACAAGTTCTCTTTGCTGAAAGTAATGTCTTTTGGCTTGATGGTGATATACTCGGTCTGTCCACGAGGTTGTAGGAAGCTGAAAGAGTGGGACCTTCAACACGTACCCTGAAACTGGACAAGGCTGAGCCAGGAGCTGTGCAGAAATCACCTTCCTGATCCCTGCTGATCCCTTACAGGATTGTGTCTTAAGTGGCCCAGCATATCAAAGTCCCCTCAGACATTTCATCTCAAATATAATAGATCCAAAATCTCCATCTGGACAGTGAAGCCCAGATCCCACTTCCACACCCGGCTCTGCCTCACTACTCTCCTATGCTGACCTCTCCATTCTCCAAAGCTGACTACATTTGTGGTTGCCCCAGGAGTCTAGCTTCTCATTAGTAATGTGCCTCTTCAGAGCAGAGCTCTGAACTGTAAGTTGCTGTAATACCAGTAAGAGCAGCTTCCAGGAGAGAAGCCTGGGGTGCACCAGGAGTGAGGGGAAGGGGTGGGCATGTTATTACTTAGATGTCAGCTGTCAGGAATCCTATTACCACATGATATGGAGGAAGGCTTCTCACCATAGGGCAGTTGAAATGAGTACATGGGATAGAAGAGGAAACATTAAATGGGGTTGTAGTGGGGACTGCTCCCCATGAGGCTGAAATGTCAGAGGCAGAAGGAGATAGGGAAACAAACGGGCCGCATGTGTGGTATGTGTACATGTGTATGCATGATTGTATGTGTGCCTGCCTGTCTATGCATGTTTTTGTGCATGTTTGTGTGTATGTCTGTGTGTATGTGTGTATATCCGTATGTGTGTGTGTGTGTGTGTTTGTGTGCGTGTGTTGAAAAGATGCTATCATGAAAGGCTCTCATGAATCAAATTAATACAGCATTTTCTGTGGCTGGGAATTAGTGTATAAATAAAAGGCATCTGTGGAATTTATGTTCTTTCTAAGCATGGAAATTAGATTACCAGCACCAGTGATGCCCTAGACAGGTTAGACAAGAAAGACATGAAATGGGCCTTATTTTACAGATATTGGAAAAATACATGTTTTTCTTTTCTGGTATATTTACACATCTTCCCTCTCAATTCTCATCACACACACAGAGAGAAAGAGAGAGAGAGAGAGAGAGAGAGAGAGAGAGAGAGAGAGAGAGAATATCCCCAAGTTCCTATCTTATGAAAGAAAATAGGTTTAGTATTCTAAAATTTTGGCAAACCTGTTTCTGGTTCCTTCCAAAGAAAATGGCCCATCTGATATGACACTGGCCCAGTACTCGAGTTTCATTCCTGTTGCTGTGATAAAATACCCTGGCACAAAGGGACTTAGGGGAGAAAGGGTTTATTTGACGTAGAACTCCAGGTCACACTCCACCATTTAGGAAAATAAAAGCAGGACCTCAAAGCGACTAATCACATGCAAGAGGAGAGAGAAGGAGAGGGAGGGGGAGAGAGAGAGAAATGAAGCATATCTGTGTCCTGGTGCTCAGCTTGACTTCTCCACTCCTACAGCGCGGGACCCCCGATGGTGCCGCCCACAGTAGGCTGGGTCTTCCCACACCAATTAATTTAATTAAGACAATCCCTCACAGATAAGCCCACGGGCCAACCCAAGGCAGACAATCCTTCACTGAGGCTCTGTTCCCAGATGATTCCAGGTTGTATCAGTCTGACAACGAGAGCTAACCAACATACCTAGAACCTGAGTCATTACAGTGTCTTCCCACAAATTGGGGCTCTCAGTTCTGCTCTTGAAGGCTGGGTGTCAGGTGGCCTCACAATGGGGGACCCAGAAGCTCATGTCTGTCTGTTCCCACAGCCTGGGATTAACAGGGAGGACAGAGTGCTGTTAGGCAAATCTGACCACGAATACAAATCACACTCCAAACTCCAATGCCAATAAAAGCTGGCATTCTCACCTCTGTTTTATTCTCCAGTCCACTTCTCCATTGATTTTAAGCTCGATGGAGACATGGGGGTGGGGGTGGGGGGGGTGAGCACAATAACCACTGTCACGTGCAGCAGTCTTGCCGGCAAGAACTTCATGCGGACAACAGGATTCTTCTGCAGCAGTATTTATTGTGCACAGCTCTTTTAGGAGAAGGACCCCGAAATGGGGAAGAGGCACTGCTTATATAGCAGTCTAGAGGGTTCGTGTATGCTCTGGATAGGTGCACTGTCCCGATGCCTCATTTGCATGTTAAAGGCGGGAGCTTAGGGACTAGTAGTCATGTGCAGTTTCTCCAATGCAAAGGCAATGGCGGGAAACGGCTTGTAGTGACTCAGGAAGTCGGCTCCATTTTTAAGGTGTGGTTGTGAGCGACACAGCACACTCGTGCAGGCTACCAACAGTTCCCCCTTATCTATTATATGGCTGGGAGAATGTCTGTCTTAGGTTGCTACTGTAGAGGTATTCCTTACCCATCATGGGGACAGCAAACAGCTTATTAATTGGTGATTTCTCGCAGCGTCCCGCGAGCCCAACCAACAGAGTTTCGCAGTGTACCATGAGCCTCTGCTAGTACAGGTGCCGGTTTGCTCCCTGTCTTAGGTTGGTAATACTTGCAGTAGACTTTACCCATCATTGACTACTTCTCCAGCATGGAAAGCCATATGTTAGGGGATGAGCCTACCTCTAATGCTGCAAGAGCCTGTGCAATGACTACTTTATCCCGCTGATGTTGGGTGCGGAACCGGCACATAATCCAGAGCATAACTACAATCCCTCCACAAAGCAAAAGGCCAAACCCTGCTACCCCCGCCCATTCTTTAAAATGTGAGGCGGCAGCAGCGATCCAGGAAGACATCCACGGCAGCAAGGGAGACATCCACTCTGGTCGAATTTACGGTGACAATCGCCATGCGGAGTTGATTCATCAAATTGTCAAATTCTCCCGTCCTATTTCCTAAAAGATAACTGGACAATTGTTTAGACAAATTTGCTGCTTTTGTGAAATTATGATATTGGATGCTGGTTACACACAGGCCAGGGTATTTCCACTCACAACCAAGTTGGGCCAGCTGCCACAATACATCTATTTGTTCTTGGACTAGGTCTATCCTTTGGTTTACTACCATAAGTCTGCATTCAAACACTTGCTCCTGTCTTTTCTGA